>VYZU01076514.1:85230-127852 GCA_013401355.1 Ceyx cyanopectus
TTATTTTTTTTTTTTTTTTTTATTTATTTTTTTTTTTATTTTATTTTATTTTGGTGGGATGGAGATGATGTTGGGTGAGCCCAGCCCAAAACAGCACAAGTCAGAGCAGGGATGGGAAGGAGTGGAGAAGAGGGAAGATTTCAGCAGGAAGCTTTATCAGAGTCTCGGGGCAATGGCTTTGAGCAGAGAAGTGCTGGCTCAGCTCTTACTTTCCTGGCTAAAAATGAAATCAATCTGAAAAGCAGCCAAAAGCCTGAAGAGGCGGCGCGTGGTTTTTGCATTGTGGAGCAATTGGCTGTTACCGTGTCTGGGTTATGCAGCTTGGCTCTTCCCCCATCAAACAGCTCCAATATGGGAAATTCACCTTCTTGCTCTGTTACAGATGACTTCTTAATGGGTGCTTGCCTGGCCCTGGCTTTGTGCTGATGAGATTTTTTTTCTTTCTTTCTTTTTTTTTTTAAATAAAAGAAACCCAAAAGTCAAGCAAAAAAACCTCTTTACTAAATATAGTTATGTGTACGTATATATTCACGCATATATACACACACATAGACCTATTAAACACATACAGCATAGAAAAGAGACAATTATTAAGACAAATATTCTGTCTCAATTCATTTTGTTCTTCGTTTTCCCATCAGGAATGTAATAGCTAAATTTATAGTGTTGAGTCTGGGCTATAAATTCCATTATTTTCAGTGACTATATCAATTACATCCCTTGAAAGGGACCCCCAAGGCAAGGGGAGAAAATTGGAGACAAAATCTTCAGAAAGGAGGATGCAGGAGGTGAAGGGATAAAGCATCCCCTCCGTTTTTTCTTTTTACTTGTTACCAATAAACAGCATCTTCTCCCTGCATCAAAGTCTGCTTAGTTTTGTGGTGATCCATCTGGCACCCAACCCAGCACACAGTGCTGCTGAGCTCACGAGGGTGTCACTGGAAATTATCATGGTGCTGACCCCAAAAGTTAGCAGGGAATGGTCTTACCTGAATATAAATCATATTTATTTTGAGGTAAAAAAAAAAAGATAAATTATTGGCAAGGAAAACTATGTGTCTGTTTTGAAAAGAAATTGAAATGAGTGAACTCGTCCTTGAGATGAAAAAATTTACTTATTTTTTTTTAAAGACTGGGATGAGTGAGAAAGGGAAAGCATGGTACCACAGAGCAGTGTGCTGAGGTGTTTCTCTGGTAATTTTTGTAACTTGTTAAAGGGTTTTACTCTTTCTCCTTCTCTCTGTGTGCCAATGATGGGGAAGCTCAGATTGCAAGAGGCCATGAGCTTGGAGCTAGTGCAGCCGTGGCAGCTGAGAACCGTGGGAGTAGGGTTTTCAGTGCCTCTTGCCACATGGTAGAGCCAAGCTTCTGAAAAAAAAATCTCATTAATGTTTCCAAACAGCACAGGCTGCTGGGCTTCCCTGCATGGCACAGGAGAGCTGCGTAGGGCCCATCTGCCTCATCATTTCAGGGCCATTTTGTACTGTATTTATCTTCATGACCAACTGATGGTATTGCAGCTTTGTCCCTCAGCTTGCACAGCTCTTCTTCCTCATCCAGGGGCTGATACCCTCAGTGCTTTTATTAGGGGTTCCTTCTGTCCTCAGCCTTTGCTTGAACTGTCTGAGTAACTTTAAACTGGTTTTGTTTCTCCTTGTAGGGTTACCCTTCTGCTCTCCTCAGGCACCTTTGCAGCCCATGCTGCTTCTAGTTGAAGGTTGATGTTACTGATTTGGACACAAGTGATAAGAGCTGCCAGATATCCCTATCTCTACTAGAAATTCTATGCCTCCAGACATTGGTCTTCTAAGTGGTGACATTCCCAGTTAGCAGCAGAAATTCTTGCTTATTCCCCAGTGAATCATCTCTGTGTCTTATCTTGACCCTGGGAGAAGGGAAGATGAGGCAGTAGGAGAGGGCGAGTGTGTCCCTCGGAGATGGGAGGCTCAGGAAACAGTAGCACAGCCTGGAGCTGGGAAGGGTGTAGGTAGTGAGGGGAAGGGCTCTTCACCTGGGTGTGAGGTGAGATTGCTTGCAGCCACAGCCCATCAAGTCTTGCCCAGAATTCTCTGGGGAGGAGGATTGGAGCTTGTCTCTTCTGGTTGCAATCACAGAATCATTTCAGTTGGAAAAGACCTTTAAGATCACTGAGTACAACCATTCACCTCACACTGCCAAATCCATCACTAAGCCAGGTCCCTCAGCACCTGCATGGCTTTTAAATACTTCCATAGAAAGCAACTCCACCTGGGCAGCCTGTTCCAGAGCTTGACTACAATTTAGGGAAGAAATTTTCCGTAATGCTCATCCTAAATCTCTGCTGGTTCAGCTCAGGGAGGTCTCCTCTTGGCCTGTCACTTATTAATTGGGAGAAAAGATCAAGCTCCACCTGGCTACAACCTCACTTTGAGAATGTCTCCCCTGAGACTCCTTTTCTCCAGGCTAAACAACATCTGTTCCCTCAGCTGCTCCTCTCCAGACTTGTGCTCTAGACCCTTCTCAGCTTTGTTTCCCTTTTCTGAACATGCTCCGGATCCTCAGTTTCCCTTCTGGTGTGAGGGATTCAGAACTGAACCCAGGATTTGAGGTGCAGCCTCACCAGTGTAAAATGGAGAGGGACAAACCCTGTACTAGTCCTGCTGGCCCCACCAGTGCTGATACAAGCCAGGATGCTATCGACCTTGGGCACGTGGGCACACTGCCTGGACTCAGAGCCAACTCTGACCCTCATCTTTAGCTCTTCTTCCTCGACCTCTGCTGCTTCCAGCTCTCTACTGTCCGGGCATCTACTCTGGTCCCCCACTGCACCTTTCCTTGCTGTGTGTTTGGGTTTCTTATGCTGTGGTCAGTACTCCAAAAATGTAGAATAATCGAAGTTATTTGGTATCTCCTTCAAGAATTTCCTTCCAGTGCTATGCCCTTCAGCTTCTGTTGAGACTTTCACTCATGTCACAGCTTCTACTAAATCCTGTCTTCTTGAGCTTAGCTAATGACAAATGCCCTATGGAAATCTGGATGAAACCTGCTGCATCTCATTTACCTAGAAAATCTTTCAAGGCAAGACAGCGGGTTGTGCTTCTTAAAAAGAGATGGAGGGGTGCGGTGTGTTGTCCTTGTGATAAATATTGGACTTAATGAAGATTGCTGATGGGGACAGCATTGTGTACCAGAGCCCTTTGTTTCCCCCAGTATAAGATGGATGATGGTATCCAGTATTTGCTCCATGTTTCTGTCTTGCAGAATTGTCCACCCTGTCGTTCAGCCCCACGCTTCTGAGCAGAAGCTGCCAATTTATGCCAATTGCAATTTCACACCTCCCCCCTTCCTACTTTGAGTTGGTCTTGTGATTTATTTTTTTTTACATATTAGTTTATAATTAAAGGATATTGTATTGAAGCCATTAAGATATGACCTGCCTTACCTCCATAAATACTTTTTCTTTTTATCTACTTACTGGGAAGGCTTTAAAAACATCCTCTTGGAAATTCATGCAGATGATATTTAGACATGCAGATATGCACTCCTGTTTTGCATGAATGTTTGACCTTGGGCAGAGCTGTTCAATGCAGGATGGATGTGTTGTGGCTGCATTTAATCATCTGAAGCAGAGATGAAGCCTTGAAAAACCACATAGACCCAATTCCCAATTCCCAGCCTCTGGATGGTAATGAACTTCTGAGAAATAGCTAATCAATAAATTGAACAAAAGACTCAGGCAGCTAAACCACTTTGTCAGGGCCTTAATTACAATTGCAGAAATAAATCGGGAGGGGGGTGGCGGTTGGGAGCCTTTGCCAGACAAAACTAACCCTTTACTCTCATGAGCTAACCCTTTACAAACTGAGCAGCCTGTGCCTGTGAACGCCAGGTCTTTGTGTACGTGTTCATGGGGATCTCTGCATGGGTAAATGACCCAAAATGAGCTGCTGCCTCATGCCAGGGCATGACAGTTCAGCTGTCCCTGTCCTCTGAAGCTACTGGAGAAGCTGGAGTGAGGTTGTACTTATCAGGAGAGAGATTTGGGATCTTTCCACAGGGAAGCTATAAGGATGATCCAAAGCAGCAGGCCATGCCAGGGCAAGCCAGGCTATTTTACCTGGGGAGAAAGCTGAAGATTTAGGACCAGATGCAGTCAGCAGGATAAGGAAGGACATCTGAGGACAGACACAAGAGATGAGAGCCAGGCCAGTAACCCCTCAGGTGGGTTTCCCAGTAGTCCCAGCCCTTGTCAGCAGCAGGAGTGATGGAGCCAGGGAAGCTGGTGTGGTGGCTGTCTGCTAAACCCTCAGAGGCTTGCTTGTTTTTGGCACAATTATAGCAGCAGGCATTTCACGTGCATGTCTCCTGGCAGCACGTACTGCAAAACAAAGGGATATATCCTTGGCGACTGTCTTGTAGATGTAGTTTTGCCTTAAGAAATATTACAGAATAAGAACGTGACCAGGTTGATCTGAGCCTGCTGAGTCTGGATTCTGTGCAAGAGGGTGGATGTGTGTGGCAGAGGCTAGAAGGACACATGGTGACAAGAAAAATCAAAGCTATTGAGGGGCTCTGGGCTTTTAGAGGGAGGTCCCTGTGGTCCAGGCACTATGATGCCATGTCACTTGTTCTCTGGGGATCCAGAGAAGTGGTACTTCCTTAAAGGAGTGTGTCCTTGGGTGCATGAAGTGCTTAAAATTGGACAGAACAGACCGTTTCGTGAGATGGATTTAAACGCTGATTAAAGTCCAAGAGCTGGGTTATGTCCTATGTGAGCTGCTCCTCATCCTTGCAGGGCAAGTTGGCTGGTAGCAGGCTCCCTGCCCTCCTCTTCCTCCTCACTTTCTGCAACCATTGGGCTTAGCAGGAAAGAGATTTCTTCATTTCCTTTTTGGAAATCCCTGGTAAGACAAGATGGTCTCTTTTGAATGACCACTCGTGGCAGGTGGGTGGCTATAGCTGCTGTGATCCTTGGGGCTACTTGAAACCTGGTCACCTCTCTAGAGGACAACCACCAGCAGCAAGAGCTTGGCAAGTGTACCAGGCCCTCGGGACCCCATTTCCATGTCACAGATGCTGTTGAGGTGAAGGGCAGGGACCCAGGGGCTGGAGGGGTGTCTGGGGGGGACACAGTACTGAGCCAGGGGCTGTGCCACGTGGCAGCACCTTGACCCCCACCTGTACAAGCTGGGGGAGGGATGGCAGCAGGGTAGGCTACAGGTATCCCATGATGCAGGTACACTCCACAGCAGGGTAAGGAAAGGCTATTTTCTCATTGGTAGCATATCAGCTTGTGCTTACCTACAACAGGGAGAAAGCTGGTTGGGTATGAATATGCTGGAATTTGGTGGGTTGTCTGTGGTTTTTTTTAACCCCTTTCAGTTTTCATGTACTTCCAGATAAGGAATCAAAACCCTTTCTGGAAGGCACGCAGAGACTGTTTTCCAATTTGGATTTTTCTGGCATGGGAAAACATGAATTAACAAACCCTCCCCCCTCAAACCTTCACCCCAGAGTCTGCAAAAGAACAGCCTGAAGTGCTATAAACTCTGTAGCAGCCGGAGAACATCTCGGGTTGTCAAATTCCACCAGGTTTTAGTGCTTTGCTGGCTCGGGGCCTTGCTGGAAGAGCAGTTAGCACCTCTGCTTCCCTGCCAGCCTGGCTCCCCTTCCCTGCCTTGCTCACAGAGCTGGGGAATTGCTCTGTCATGAGGCAGCAGTCGCTGCCGGTGCCATGAGACTGCTGGGAATAAGACAGCTTTCCCAGAGCCGCTCTGCCTTTGTGCCCAGGTTCTTCTTGGAGCAGCAGATAAATCTCCACCTGGGCACAGCGGCGGCGCTCGGCGAGCAGTCCCCGCGCCGCGAGTGAGCTGCTGCTGTCGCTGCTGTGTTTACTGCACAGATAAAATATTTACAGCTCCATCTTTGGTGTGAGATGTGACTCTCCCAGTTCTCATGAAGGTCACTGGAAAGTCAGTAAAATTTATTTATGGTTTATGGCACTTTTGCGCTGGCAAGCAAGGTTAGGGTGTCACAGAGCTGCACGTGGCAGGCAGGGAGGACTAGAGAGGGGAAGGAGAGGGAAGGCAGAGCAGCTCGGTCCCAAAACCTGAGTGTTAGTTTTAATTAAATGATAAGCTCCAAATAGCAGAGCATGTGCAGGGCTCCTAACAGGCTGCAGCCCCATGTCTCAGTAGTTGAGGTAATGAAACGTTTGCTGTGTTAAGGCTAATTCCTTCTGAGGGAGCTGGGGGGTTGTTTTCTGTTTATGGCTGTGTGAGCACTGGTGTTTGTGTAGGGAATCATACTCTGCTGTGGGAAGAGCGGTCATGCCTTGCCTGCCTCTCGCTTCTCATTAACTGTGAGTTCTGTCAGCAGCCTAGAATTAAGATTGTACTGTACCACGCATGGGAGGAATATTTAGCAGGAATGTGGCTTCTGCCTCACAGAACTAGGAGCCCTTTGGACGTGTAGCCACCCTTCCCAGCAGGGCTGAAAGCAGCTGGGAGAGTCTTGAGTTCCCTGGTGTCTCTGAAGCCTCCTGTGGTCAAGGTGGGCTGTGTTCAGCCCCTTCTGAAACACTTTTTCTCAGGCATCTTGCTTCCCTCTGGGCTGGTCCTGTAGAAACTCTTCCTTATTTTTCTCTTGCTCTGAAAAGATAGGAGCAGATAGATGGACATTTGTGTCTCCTCCTGCATGGACTTGCGTGTGTAAAGGGCAACGAAATACCCAAGTGGTTTTTGGAAAACCTCCTGTGTTTTTCAGGAGCCCATTACAATAACTGGGCAGCACCTGCAAGATCTAACACCAGTTGCAGAAACTACATGCCAGCCTGCAGAAAATGAATTTAGGGTGTTTGTCTGCAGTGGCAGAGAGGTTGGATGATCTTTGCATTCATTGCGTTTCCATTTGATGTCTCCTTTCCACCTGTAGATGGGCAGGGTAAAACTCTGTGTGCTTTCCCTTTCAAATAAACTGAGAGGGGCTAGCAACACTTGTCGTTGTCAAAAGCTACATGTGGGAGAGGGCATGCAGGGCACACAGCTCCAGAACTCTCTTAAAACAGAGCAGCTCCCTGCTTTGGTTTTTGCAAAATGATTTGCATTTCAATGAACCATGATAAAAGCACAGTATTTGGCACTTTTGATACCTTTTCTTGTCAGGTTGTTTGAAATGTTGGCAGCAAGCAGAGGAGAATTCCTTGAATTGCAGGAACAAACTCAGAGGTGGCTCAAGTAGAGCAGGTGTTGGCCAGGTGAGATTATAGGTCAGGGCAGAGAAGCTAATGAGAGCAACAGACATTAAATCTTGCTCTTTTCTAAGCAAAGTGTGCTGTGTTCTAATGCAAAGCCTCCAAATGCTCCAGTAATTCAGTTGCATGGAGGTGGCTCCAGACCACAGAATGGTTTGGGTTGGAAGGGACCTTAAAGATTACTCAAGTCCCTGCCACGGGCAGGGACATCTCCCACTAGACCAGCTTGCTCAAAACCCCGTCCAACTTGGCCTTGGGCGCTTCCAGGGATGGAAGTGCCACAATCCTTCTCCTTTAAGGACTAGAAAATGTTTATTTTTGAACCACAGCTTTTCATTTAATAAGGAAGGCTGGAAGTCACATAAATGAGAAATACAGGAAGAAGCTGGGAATTAAGTGCTGCCTGTTTCTATCAGCTCCTGGTCCTGTTTAAAGCCTGATAATAGAAAGGCTTCTCTGTGATCTTATTACTAAGAAGGTTTGAGTCTGAGCATGTCATAAAACCCAACCAGCTTGGCAGTTAATAACACCCATATGTACAGTAATGCGCTGTAGGAAAGTTAAGACCGGCCAGGAGTTCCCACTGGGACACGAGCATCTTACTGCAAATTCCCTCCGTCTGGGTTTTTCTGACCTCACCCTGAAGAATGATCTGTTGGAAACCGAAGGCGTCTGTCTGATCTGCTACCAGGGAAAGGAAATCTTGAGAACGTTTGACAAAGAACGCAGAGTTGAAATTAAATATCGTAATGATATAAAACAGTAAGCAGATCTGCTTGACAGCCCTGACAGCTATTTGTTATAGAAAACAGCGTTTATGATGTCAGTCCTATAAGGGAATGTGTTTGAATTAAAATAATTACAGCAGATAGTACAACAAAGACTCCCTGTAGTCAATCATCCTTCACAAATACACTGTACAAAATCTTCCCAATGAGTGAAGGAAACGTGGGACTGGAGCCTGGCAAATAAATACCAATAGGAAGCTGTGCTGCAAAGTCAAGTGGCTGCTTTCAGTCATGAAATCCCCTCCTTTTTTCAACCCTAGGTGAGACAAATGATGATTTATTAAATTTTTTTTTTCTTATATATCTGTTTCCCTTTTCAGCTTTCACTTCTTGATAGAGAATCGAAACTCTTTCTAGAATGGATGCACAGACACTTTCAGGTTTTGAGTTATTTCTTGTGTTGCTTGCTGTGGTCTTGCCTAGATCCATTTTTCTACATCATGTTCTAAGAAAAACCCAAAACAAAACAACCAAACCTGCAAAATACCTTGTCCTTGGTATCTGCACTCTGCGTGCAGCAGTGTGTTGTGGGCAGGTGTGGTAAGAACAAGCTGTCATTAAGGTTGGCCAAGAGTTTAAAAGTATAAAGTCTTGAGCTGCAGTTCTGTAGACTCTGCTCCAACTCTCATCCAATGTATGGGTTTAGTTTAGCTGTGGGAAAATGGTTCATCTACATTTTGGGAGACTTAGTGGGGGAGAATCTTTCCTTTATCCATGGGGAAAAAAAAAAAAAAGCCATAAAGCAGACTACTGTGGTGTTCAGTGTCCCTGAAAAACTCCTGAAAAACTCCTGTCTGTCCTCTCTCCCTCTGAGACTTGCCAAGGGAGGGGTGACCCTTCTGCTAGGGATCTGCCTTATTCTCCCTTAAAAAAACCCACTTGTAATTGCAGCTTTTTGTAGTTTAAAAATAATGTGTTTTGTAAAGCTAACGGAGAAGTACTAGCACTGAACAGCTGAAATCAGGGGAGATTTTGTCCTTGCCAAGCATGCCTGACCTTTGCATAGTATTTTTAACTTAGTTTTGGAGTGCTCTGAGTATTCATGGGTGTGGATGTGCTCCCAAAAGTCATGTGTCAGTGGCTCTTTTGCTGATAAACTGAGTCTAGTTTTATTCAACTCCTGATATCGTTACCTTTCCGACTTCTGTTTTACATTGCACGTAAATTGCTTAGCAAGGTGTATAAAATGAGGCAGGAGAGGAACTTTTTTTCTTGGAAGCTTCAAGTGTTTTGCAGGTTTGCAGCAGTGGCACATTTGTCAGCACTTTGGAGTTCTGGCATAAAAGCAATTACTAGCATTTTTTTCTCTCCTTTCCTTTGTTCGCTCTTGGTCAGCCCTTCCCAGCAGCATATTCATTGCAAATATGTGCTCTTGGCTGCCCAGCTGGTGTTTTCACAGGTGTGTGATGCTGGAGTGCAGAGTCAAAGAGAAAAAACCAGCAGAGTCTCAGTGAAAGGAGCAGAGATAACATCACATTGTTTTCCTTCTGCATTCCACGCCGTTCCCATTCTTCCCAAGAAATGCTGTCCCTACCTCTCTTGCCTCTGTCTTGTGCCAAGTGCTCTCTTTATAGCTTAATCCTGCTATGGAGGTTTGACAAATGAAGAGAGACACCCTCAAAAAAAAAAGAAAATAGAAATTGGTAGCCCTGTTTTCTCTGACTGCTTTGAAGTAAAGTGAGAGGGCTTCAAATAGTTGCCTGGTGATCCTCTGTGGCTTCTGGATCCTATCACAATCCCAGTGAAAATGTGTCCTATCCTGCCTTTCTCACCCCAGCAGCAACTAATGTGGCAAGATCAAAAATGAGCCCCTCTTCTGCTCCTCGTGGCCGTGCACACCGTGCAGCTGACAGCAAACCCTCCATCCCACAGATGAACTGTCTGCTTGTGTCACACCTCCAAAGCACCAGAGCTTTGCTGCAGAGCCTGGCTGCAGTTCTTCAGTTTGCTGAGATCAGAATGAGCTTAGATGAGCAACTCCCAGCTTTCCTGCTCTTGTGCAGTTCAGCATCACTTTATCTTAGTATTATGCTGTGCTGCATGGGCATGCAGGAGAAGTCTTCCATGTGTTAGTTTGGAGACCAAGGGACAGTCTGCCTGCTAAAGGGGTGGCTTGTGCCTGAGCGTTATGGTGGGTTGAATTCTTGAGCCTCAGCATCTCTGACCAGGCAGTGAGTGTTATTCCTGGCCTTGGGCTAAGAGCAAGCTTGGAGAAGTGATGCAGGAGGTCACTGCAGGCATCTGTTATGTGCCTGGTGTCTGGAGGTGCTGGTCTTAACAAAAGCACAGTGCTCCTGTGCTTGCCTGCTCTGCCAACAGCTTGATTCCTGCAGCAGGGGTTGCATCCAGGTCACCCAGACCACCAGTACATGCCTACATGTGAATTGGCCCATTTTTATTCTTCTTCTGGTCTCCACAGCCTCCCGTGCAGTGTTTTTCAAAACTTACTATGTGCCACAGGCTGAGGTGTTTTGTTAATCAAAAGGAGGGGCCTGTACTTCTTTCAGCCCAGGATTTGCACGTGACACCTGCAAGGAGGGAGTTTTGTTTAATCCCCTGGAAGGGGAGGTTGGAAATCTGCACGTCAACTTGGCTGTGCACTACCCAGCAAACAGCTCGGTAACTGAGAAAGCTCTTCTGCCTGGCTTTACAGTTCCTGGCTCCAAACAGTTTCAGTGAAACCCTTGATGCTTTTTGAACACTGGGTGGGTTGAATTTTTTTTTTTTCCTTGGTGCATAGTTTAATTACAGTGAGGCTGTGCACTGACTCTCCATTAATAATACAGTGAATTTCAGCAGCAGATTAAATTTCTCTAAAGTAGTAAATTGCAGGGGAAAGTGGAGGAAAGTCATGGTCGAGGAAAATAAGTACATTATAGGTCCTTTATTAGATAGAAGCCCATGGCATCAGGCAGACGGGTTCTTACAAACACGCACATATGAGAAAAACAGGGGCTGCATCAATCAGCTTATCAAAATCACTTAAAAGAAATGGGCTTCTGCTGAATGTGTGGAGTGCAATAAAACATCAGGGTAACGCTGGACGTATATTAACTGGCACAGAAAGATTATGACATGTCCATTACTGAGCTTCCTCTTCCTTCTGGCTGCAGAGAGGTCCAGATTCCTCCATAATGTGCTCCTCAACCTTCCCCCCCCAATTTATTTTATTACTCTTGTTATGAGCAGGCACACTATAAAATGACATTAGAGGCAGAAGAGACACATGAGAGATGCTGAGTTTGCCCTGAACATCAAATGTACTTCATAAGGGCTATGTAAATAGTCTGCTAATCTAGTGCCATCTGGGAACGCAGGAGAAATGAGAAGTGGGGGAAAGGCCTGTGCAAGCACTTCTCCTGTCCCACCCAGCCCCATCCCTCAGCACCACTGTGCCTTCAAGGGGCCAGTCCTGCCATGCCACTGAACTCTGCGTGCTGGGTTTGCCTTGCCTGGGCCCACAGCTAGTGAGTAATATCAGACATGATGACAACAGCCAGTGTGGGCAAGTGAAGGGGACAGTGGAGCTGGGATGCTCAGGGATGGAGAAGCAGCTCAGGCTTTTAGCTCTGTCTCATCACCCTGGTTTTACCTGAAGGTACCAGGGCTTCATGTATCGAAGAATGTTAGGGGTTTCATGTATGAATAATACAGACTTTAAAGGAGCACTTAGTAGCTTTAGCCATTTATGCAGATACTGAAATGGAAAATTGTTTGCCCTTCTATAGCTGAATGGGCTGTGCCAAGAGGGATATAGGGACACAGCTCCAGAGGGCTTTGGACAGCAGGCATACATGTTGGACAGATGAGATACCAGAGTGGAGGTGTATGTGTGTGTGTGTGTGTGTGTGTGTGTGTGTGTGTGTGTGTATATATATGGCACCAGAAGACTGTTGTGAAAACCACTTTTTGGCCCCAGCAGCTATGCTTAAAATCAAATGAGAGATGAAGGAATTTTTCAACCCAAACCATAAGAGACCCCGAGGGGGTACACAGGATTATGGACACTTATAACTAATGCAAAATAAACAAGGCAAAATTATATGTAATTACTCCTAAAGTCATTTGCTTGTTTCAGTAATTGACCTGTGCATTCTTTAATCTTTAATGCTCCTTTAAAATTCAGCCTCAGGGACTCATAACATTTATTGACGTTTGTCATGGTTAAGGCTCTGGAGGAACTGGGCTTTATTAGAAGTCTTCAAAGAAATATCAATTTAGGGATAAGCAGCATTAATATTTTGTATACAACATCATCTGCTTAGGAAGTTTTACTAGATTTCTTTACATCTTATGAAAAGCAAGTGATGGCAAAAAAGGGCAGTGCTGGGAGTGGCTCAGTGAAGAACCTGCTGCTGCTACTTTAATTTTATTAATAAAAATATGGGGTTATGTTTAAAAAATAAAATACAATTTTTAAAAAGATTGAAGCAGGAGACATTGATATATTCACGAACAGAGGTAAGAGTTTTGCCCCAGGCTGGCTGGAGAGGACACCAGCAGTGCAATTAAAGGAACTCTTCTCTCTGCCTCAGACTTGCTGCGTGACCTTGTCACACATAGCCAGCCTGTGCTTGCATTTTCCTTCTGCAGAAACCCTGTCTTTCTCTCCCTGCCAGTGGGGGTGAAGTTCATAAACAAACTTCAAATGCTGTGGATGACCCAGGCCAGGGGCACTGCCAGTGTCTGAGTGCAGAGCAGAGTTGGTGGGAATTTTTGTTGTTGTTTTCCACTCAAGTTTTTCTGATGGAAAACTGTGCAAAACCTCCAAGCACCCGAGGAGCACAAGTGACAGCAGCCTGGCTGTTTGTACAGCTGTTACCTCTTAGAAGCCTGTTCCACCATTCATAACCTGGAGAGGTTTATTAAAAGGTTGAGCTGGATGATCCTTGAGGTCCCTTCCAACCTGGGATTCTATGATTCTGTGTTGGGAGAGTAACATTCCTTGAACATGAGAAGCTGGGAGGATGATGTGGCTCTGAAACGTTGTGCCATTGCTCATTACACAGGTACTGGCCTTCCCCTGGCATTGGAGACCTGCTTTGTCAAATAATGCCTTAGGAGAAGCAGCCAGTTCATCCCTAAGCCCTTGTACGGTGCTGCCCATGTGAGCTGGCACTGTTTGGTGCAGGGTACCCACATTGATTGTGCTTGCAGCTCATCACAGTGTACTTTGAGTAGTGCTGGGAAGTCCAGTAGTGAGAGATCTATTTTGAGAATAGTGAGAAAATCTTCTATTTTGTACTCACAGTGGGATCCAAGGTAGCTTGAAGAGAAAGGGGGGGTTTCACAGCTGTGAGCCAGCTCTCACAGCCCAGTAGTGTTGGTTTCTATCTTGTTAGTTAACACATGTGACTATGGGGAGGTAAGAAGTTGGGGTGCTTGTGGGAGTCATATTCAGATCAGTCTTTGTGAAGTATTGCTGAGTTGGCTTTGCTGCTCAGTACAGCTGAACTGGCGCAGGTGGGACCTGGAAAACCTCTCTCTCACCAGTACCAAGAGCCTTGTTGCTGTTGCAGAATGAGGTGTCACATCAATGCTGGGCTGTCCAAGAGAACAGTGAAGGGAAGGAGGAGGTGTCAGATATGTAGTTCCTGGGTTTTATTCTAGGAGCAAATACTGGTCGTTGGAAGTTCTGTGTTCAGAAAGATTCTTCTGAGCCTTTCCTTTCACTGTCTTGGGCAATTCTTGGTCAGGAAATTGCACCACTTGTTATCTTTTGCTTTATTCTTCCTCTTCTTTCTCCTGCAGTGTGAAGGATCTTGTTTGGAGATGAATTAGCAGTGTGCCAGTTTCTTAGCAGCAGATGCCCTTTGCACTTCTTTTTCTGGGCAAGGGAGACATGGGATCCTTTGCAAGCAGCCACTTGGCCTGTTCTCCCCATGAGCTTGTGCTGCCTTCTGCCCAGGGTTCCTGCAGATGCTCCTCAGAAGCCTGTGCTCTTAAAGATGGCTGTATACAGATGCCAGCTATACGGGTGTCCCACATCCTTAAGGCTTCCCCATTAGGCAAAGGCTCTTAAAAGGTGTTGTCACCCAGTGTTGGGTTGAGCTTTCCTCCAGCTACTGCACAAAAGACCATTTTCCTTTTTCCTTCCTAGGCTGAGTCAGTCTGCTCTCACTATTTGGAGCTTGTTGATATGCCTTCTCTTCCTTGGTTACCTGGGTTTGTTCACTATTAAACCAGTGAAATTGCCATGTTGCCAGTTGGTTGTCCCTCTCACACTGAAAATAGAGCTCAAGAAAGGGTGTTTCTGAGGAACTTGTCCTACTTCTCTTTCAAGGGAAAAGAACCCAAGTACTTTTGTTAAAGATGAGTGCTCCAACAATCGGTCTGTGTGTGGTGTTGATAGAGTAATGGATTTGTGTTTAAACAGGGGCCAGATTGGGAGCGCTTGTGACTGAGTAGTCATTTTCAGAAATATTCAGGTTGCTGCCAGCAAGGCTCCTCGTGGGTGGAAGGTTTGGGGACAACAGCAGTGTTCTTAGGGAGCTTCAGCGTGGTCTTTCTCTAGCTATCCACGCCTCTCCACCTGGTATGCCAGCAGATAAGCTGCTATCAGCTGCTGTTTTTGAAGTGAGGTGTTCTTTTTGGCTCCAATGGAGAGAGCTTTCCCCTGCCTGTGCCTCAGTGATGCTCCAGAGCGAGGGTTCCAGCAGAGTGGCAGAGTTGAGCTGCCTCTCACATTAACACCAGAGATTTCATTAAATGGCAGAGGAGGGAGCTTGCATAGAGGGGAGGTTCACCCCAGAGACATTACAGATTGTCTCATGCTATTTAAGTGGGCTAAAATTAGAGGGAAAGAATCTGCAGCTAATTGGACTTGTGCATTAATCATAGTCTGCTGCTGGAGTACTTCACCCATTAGAATGTGTTAATTTGGTAATTACAAGGTGGGGGGGAGGTCTCTCTTTGTAATCCAAAGCCCTTCTTCATGCTTATTGCACATATCAGAAACAGGTAGAGGGAGAGGTTGGAGGCAGGATTACAGTGAGTGGAGCAAGCTGCCTATTACCACCTCCTACCACACGTGAACACGCAGTCTCCCTGGCTCCAGACACCTATAATTAAACTGGGTTAGATATTGGGAGCAGAAGGTCTTTCATTTTCAGTTAACGGGTAATTAATTGTATCTCAGTTTCCATTGTAACTTCACCCCCCTCTCTTGTTACGAGGAATAATACAAACAATTCTGTGCTTGAGAAAGGAGGAGTTTTCTCCTTGTGTTGGGGAGTTTGTGGTGAACTCTGGAGAGCTGCTCCTGTCCCTGTCCCCATTGCAGAAGGTCTCCATTTGCAGACAGATCCTCTAGCTGAGATGAGAGAAGTCATTCCCTTCTCTGTGCCATTCTTTGCTGTTAACGGCTGTCTTGCTTCTGCCAGCCACCCTCCTGGCAGGTTTTTCTAGATTCAGAGGTGCTTCATAAACCAGGGCAGATGGGAAAATAGAGAAGAGAATTAACAAGATGGGAAACAGGCAGAAAACCCAGGCTGGAAAGTGTAAGAGATTAAATACGGAGACAGCCAGCACAAAATATGGATTTTCAGAGGGGTGTAAAACACTAATGAGTAAAAACACTGAGATGTATGTGCTCTAATGAGAAACAAATCAGACTGGAGCTTGCAAAGCAACACTGCCTCCAGTGCCTTTATTTCAGCAGGAGGCTCCATTCCCAGCTCTCCCCTTAGAGATGCTCATTGAGTAAAAAGCCCCTCCACGTGAGATCTGTTTTTAATCCTCTTCCTACTCCCTATATATTTAGTGGTTTATCTATGGGGGTCACAACCTTTCAGCATGGACAACATCCACTCCACCTTGTACCTGGGCAGGTGAGTGGTTGCTGGGAGGACCCTGCCATGCTGACAGAGCCAAGTGCAAACTCCAGTGCCCTACCCAGTCTGTTTCCTGGCAGTTGCAGCTGCTGGGTGATCTCTGCAGGGCTCTCACCCGCTCGCTGCGAGTGGCTTCAGCCCTGATGGATTTGTGGGCAGCCCTAGCAAACACTGACCTGAAATCCTGACCTCTGCAAACCACATCATTTTCCACTTGGGCACCTCCAGATTGGTTCTCTGGATCTGCGGGACCAGAAGGCTGGTTTTACTCCATCACTATAATTTGCTGGCTCATTAGCACAAACTCTTTAAAGGGGCATCTTTAATGGTAGTAAGTCTAAAAATCTGACCTATTTCCCCCTCCTCTGTTATATGTCCTTGCAAATTCCACACCATTAACCAGTGTGTACTCTCATCCCTCCAAAAGATCAATAGTCTTGTGAGTAAAATAAAAAACCTGCCCTAAAATGGATCCAAATGGTGTGTCACAACCAAATCAAAACCTCTCAGAACATATTTGATTTGCTAATGAAGCAGTTGGTGCTAGAGGAATGGGAAGGTTAGCTCAGCCTTTTTCTGAGGTCTGCCTGCTCTCTGTGTTGCAGAATGGGACCAGTGAAGAGCATCTTCTCTGCTTGTGTGAAATACTTCACAGTAAACCACTGTCAGGTACCAAGGGCAGTAGGTGTATTTCTTATTTTGGAAGTGTACAATAGATTTTGATTTTTAAATTTGTAGAGAGTCACAATAAACAATAATAAAAGCAAAGATGTTGAAAATAGCCCAGTCTTTCTAAAAAAAAAAAAAGCAATTTGCCTTTTCTGGAGCTCATTAAACCAACACTGGAAGGTAGAACTGTAAGAAAGATCCTTTTAGTACTATAAAGCTTGTAAGTGGGCTACAGACTGTACCCATTGGAATAAAGTGATTACCACCCCCATTAAGTGGATAAAGACCATTCACTGACTTCTATTTTGGGGATGACTAATGTGAAACCTTGTTCAACCAAATGGATGATTAAGGGATAATTTTGTTGGAACAGATTTATAACGCACAGTGACTAGGTGCGAAAGAGGCTTCATCTGCACCAGCCACTTTGCACATCCAGGCTGGGCTTCTGGACTTAATTAGCAATACCAGCATTCATCCTGGTGGGAGTGGTGGGCCTTCAATTCGCTTGTTGGCAGGTGATAATCAAGCACTTTTAACTATGTGATGCTAGACTTGGTCTTTGCCAGGAGAAGTGACAGTCTGTTTCAAAACTCCTGTGAAAAAAGTTTCTTTCATGGTGACAAAGTAAAATCACAGAATCACTCTGGTTGGAAAAGACCTTTCAGATTGTTAAGTCCAACCATTATCTAACTCTACTTAACTAATAAAACTAAAACTCAGCTAACTTCCAAGATTTTAGCTTTGCTGAAGCTGACTTTCTATCTCCCTAGAAATTGAGCTATTTCCAATTGTAGCTCCATTCATTTATTTATTCACTGCAAACTATTTTTTTTTCATTCCTCAGAAGACTTCAATTATGATACATTTTATACGAAACCAGAAAATTAAATTTTGGAATTCTGAATATTCATTTTGATTGCCTTATGCTTTTGTTATATATCTCCCGTGTCTCTCTGTTTTATTTCCTGACGTGTCAAGCTGGCAGAAGTCTGTCACAGATTACATTATTCTTCACAGAAGACAAAAAAAAAAATGTTTTGATCAGTATTTAGTAGGTACTATTACTTTAAAAGGTAGTAAATAGAAATTAGCATTTCTGCTATTTTAGTAGGTTAATCCTAGTCACCATAGACTAATGCATTATAAAAAATATGAGAATGAAATACATGCCACACAGATATTTTGGTCTATTCTTGAATAGAAGGCTTTATAAACTGCTATCTTTTAATGGGAAATTTATCAGTAATATTTTTGTTGGTGGTTTTCCTTACAAAATCTCTCTCATTTTGCTTGCCCTGCAAGGCTGGAGGCAGGCTGCAAAGCAGGTGAGCTTGTGGGGTACAGCAGAGCTGATCTCCACTGTCCCCATCTTTCTGACAGGCCCCTTTACTACTGGAAGGCTGCAGTAGGCTCTCCACAGAGCCTCCTCTTCTCAGGCTGAACAAGCCCCATGCTCTCAGCCTGTCCTAATGGCAGAGGATTCCATCCCCCTGAGCATCTTCACAGTCCTCCTCCCACAGGGTCATGTCTTGTGCTGAGCGCTTCAGAGTTGGATGTGAAGCTGGGCTGGGTTTGATGGAGGCTGTGGTCTGCATTCACATGGCAGTTTTCATGTTCTCACATAAGGATCCTTTAGGAAGCAGGTAGATACTGGACTTCAGCAAGTGTAGAGCAGAGGCCAGTGCCAGTTTACCCAACTTGTTCTATCATCCCCCTTTTTTGGCTAGCTGAAATGAAGCAGAAAGGCATCAGTGCTGCAGCAGGGAGTGCTGGTGCTGGGAATGTGCTGCTGAATCCTGCTTCCTCCTCCTCTCCTTTAATTGTGTCCTTCGAAAGCAGAGTCCTCTAGTGCTAAGAGAAGATGATGGCAAACTGCCTTGTTAACCTATTTTAAGTAAATCTGTATTGAGTTTCCTGCTGTGCCTAAGAGCTGGAAGTCCCAGTGGAATTCTTTATTTTATTCCTGCACTAGCTTTCTCTGGACTTTAATTCCCCACTTCTTTTTTTCTTCTCCCCCAAAAGAAATGCAAATTTAATTTCATGGGAAATAAGGATACACTTGAATAAGACCAAAAATTTTTAAATATTTTTTTTTTCCAATATCTCAGTGTCTCCCACTGGTTAGTAACTAATTTTGAGGGATCTAACATTTTGCCTTTCTTAAAACAAATTCTTTGCATACGGCAGCCTCCCACAGGCTCCTTTAGCACAGAAAGGCAAAGCATTTTAGCAGGGAAAAGAATTTTGTAGACAAGAAAAGAGTGGAGCAGGCCACCTGTGTGGCATTAGTAGGAGATGAGGGAAAAGATATTGCTGATTTTTAGTAATAATTAATTAAATTTTCTATAGCCCTCTTATAAAAGTTCCTCAACAAATGTGCAGAGTGTATAATATATGTATTGCTGAATTGTAGCTATTTCTGGAGTACTTCATCTGTTCCACTGTAGACATGGGGATGGTGTTTAATAGTTTAGGTCAGTAAGTCTGTCTGAAAGCCTCCATTGAAATAATACTCTTGAAATAATATTGGATATAGAGTATATCATTAAAGGGGTTTTTTTCTTCTTCATCATTTCCTACTTTCATTCTCTTGTAGTGTGACATGGGTTGTTGCAGTAACCATTGGAGCTGCAGGGAAAATTGAGCACACATCTAACTTGTTCTACAGGAGATTTAGCAGGAGAATGTAAAGAATGAGCTATGGCCACAGTCTGCTAGAAAGTGTCCTTGGCCATGTGTCCTTGCCAAATACAAGTATCCAGGTAGATCATTACAGGGGATTTTTTTGTATCACCAAATGTGACCATGGGCACTGGCAATGTAATAACATTAATAACAAATAAATGTAGGAAAGAAACCTTTTGTGCTGTTCACTGGCCTCGATTTTATGTTTTATCTGAAATAACTGACCTGGAAGAGCACAAACCTCCTTGGTCACCTCCCTGGCTTGTGTTGAAGCTTGCTAATGCCCAGTCTGGGTGTCTGAACTTGGCTTTTGAGCACAGCTTAGTTTGGTCCTGCCTTTCAGACCCCAGGCTGCCACTCAGGCCCATCCCTACCCATAGGCCTGTGTTTAATTGCTTTACTAACACAGGACCTGAATTATCACCATATCCTGTAGCAATGCTCTTTTTTCTTTACCTTTTTCTCACCAAACCTTCAAACTGGCTTGTCCAGGGGGCAAAGCTCCCTGCTGGGCAGCGGGGCACGGCTGGGAAATAAAGTCCAATACACCAGAGCAGCAGCAGCCCAGGGTGATGGGAGTGTGGCTAGGCAACAGCATGGGGAGCAGAGCAATGATCTCTCTTTGTCAGACAGCCGAGCTGTTAGAGGTTATGAGATTCTTTTATTGCACTAATTTGCAGTGCAATGTGCTGACATTCTCTCCCTGTTGCACAGAGAATATATAAATTATGCCTGCAGGACGATTAACTGTTTGTCCAGGCTAATTGTCAGTATTAAATCTTGCTCAGTCACAGTTTTAAAGCTTAATTTAAACTCTCTATCTTTAAGGAATCTGCACTCCCACTCCCCCTCCCACCACGGGGAAAAAAAATAATAAAGATTTAATGGTTTAAGTCAGTTCCCTTTGTAAGAGCTAAAGTTATAATTGGGTGTGTGGATAGTGGAAGCATCTGCACATGATGAGCCTGTGGAGTTTTCCTTTTGCTTTGGCCGATAATGTTCATTTCAAATCCCATTGTCTTTGCTACCCTGTATTAATTTCTGAATTATGTATTATTGTTCTGAGACCCTGGAGCCACAGCTATTCCCGACATCTATTACTGCATAAATCTTTGCTGTGTGCTTAAAACAGCAGTGATTCATCCTGAAAGATGGAGAGGAACACAAGCGCTAATGAAAAATCCCCCTACCCTTGAAATGGGCAAAAATCAGATGCTCAGACCTTGCAGGGCAGCTGGGGAGCAGAGGGCAGGTGGACCCAGCAGCTGAGAGCTGCAGCAACAGGCAGGAGAGGGCTGGAGCCCACCATGGGTCTCCACACTGCATCTTCACGTGCCATGGGCCGTGAGCTGCTGCTGCAGCAGAGACAGTCCCTGCTGTGTGGATGGTGCTCTGTGCTGGTGAAGGTGCTGCTGTCGTGGCCAAGACTGTGTTGAGGGCCAGCCCTCTCTGTGGAAACTGTCCTTGTGGCATCACTGAAGATGAAGATCACTGGTCACACTGACAGACTTTCTATTTTCAATTACTTGTGGTTTCTTCTGTTATCCTTGTTAATTTATTCCCCTGTAAAGAGAGACAGATGTATGCAGTTGGCCTATCTCCTAAAATTTGTATAAGCAGTGCTGTGAAGTGTCTGGCTCATCTCTGCTTGTCCCTAGACTTGGTTTTCTGAAGCTCTTTGCTGGCAGCATGGATTTAGCTGATGGTTGCCCTGTCCTTCTTGGGGCTAGAAGTTAGCTGTCAGTATCTCAAGCACACCTTGGTACCCTAATTAGCTGCTTGTGGTGTAGTTCCAGCAAACAAAAGGGTGGCATCACACCTTGGCTTTAAAATGTACCTAATTGTGTTTTTGGTGCCGTGGTTCATCTTGGTGTCATCATCATCATCCCTTAAGAGGGAGAAGTAGCTCAGAGTTCACCTGTCATGGCATGTGTCATCTTGAGACCTGGCTTGGTGAGCAGCAGAGGACATGCTACTCTACCCTGGCTTGTGCAGGGCTGAAGAAGGATGCCCTGGAAGATGTCAGAGAGATGTTATTTTGTGGTGCAGTTTGAGTAGGACACATCATGCCATTGGAGAACTGAGGAATGTAAGGCTTGAGCCCTTCTGAGCTTGACCTCTTGCAAGACTTTATCAGGACTTTGCTTTCAGGAGAAGCAGAGGAGTGAAAACACTCCCCATGCTGTTGATCTGTGCTGGAGGATTTGGTAATGCCACCCAGGCCAAAGCTGAGCATGGTCATGCTGGGAGAAAGGGGGCAAGCACTTTCTGACCCGGGGCAGGCAGTCATTAGAAAGAAGGGGGCTGTGGGTGGAAATGAGTCCGGGGACCTACCCAGCTTGGTCCCTCTGCTCCTGGAAAATCCCAGCAGTGACAACCAGGAGGGAGAGGAGAGAAAACTCAACTTCTTTTTATTTACGAGGAATATTAGTTGCAGAGGAAGAGGGTTGATCCAGTGGTTGGTTTGGAGACTGATGCCTCTCACAGGTCATCACCCCAGTGTTGCTCTTGAGCGATGGGGATGAGAGAAGGGAAGAACCAAGCGTGACACCTGCACCCCTCTCCTCCCAGGGCTGGTGTGAGGGAGCAGGTTCAGGGTGTCCTCCCTGGTGTGGTCTGGGCATCCTCAGAGGCTTTCGGTGGCAACGATGAGCAGGAGAAAGTAGATGTCTGGGAGCTAAGGAGAAAATGCTCCTTGCTAATCCAGCTCCTTTTGACACCTTGTGGAGAAACAAAAGGGCTCGTGCTGTTCTCTTGCTCTATTAGAGCTCCCTTTAACAGTGACAGCTTTTCTCACTTCTTTTCTGAAATCTGCAAAATTAGGGTGAGGGAAAGGAAGGGGGAGGAGGAGAGCTCAGCTTGGTCTGGAAGAGAAATGCCTGAGAAACACAGAAGCCTACAGGTAGGAGGGGAGATGGATAATTAGCCAGCTCCGCTGTGTGATGGTAAAGAATGGCTGGTGTGAGGAGGGAGTGGGAAACCTTGGCCTAGTTTGGGGAGAGGGAAGGAGGTTTGCAGAGATGTTTGCAGTGCAGCTGTTCTCTGCCACTGCTCCATGACCCCACAGAGCTTTGGAGTGGCAGAGACAGACCACCTTGCTGCCTGGGCCCAAGGGCTGGCACGACACGAATTGGAGGATTTGTGGGTTTGGGTGGCTGGGATATTATTACTATTTTCAATATTATTAATAATAATAATAATAATTTACTACATCTGTAATATTAGAGCAGGCATCTGAGGCTTCTGTGGTGTGTGCACGTTTCCTGCTTCCAGATCTGACACCCCCATGTACAAATATTTAGATGCCCAAGGGATTATTTTGGGCAAACTGCCTGTGTTACTGTAAATGGGAGGCAGGCACATGTTTTGCATGTGAATTTGAGTGGCCCCATTGGAAATTTCACTGTTTCTATTAAACCAGCAGAATGGGAAGCCCCATACTGAGAGAGGCTCTGGAGTCTGACTCTACATAACATAAATCTGCAGCTGCCAAGAGCAGGACCAGGGCTCCTCCTAAAGAGCAGACCTTCACAATAAGAGGTTTCTGCCTAATCTCAGCACCTAGGAGCTCATTTGTGTCCCCAAACAGATTATTCTTATTTCTTATTTATCCCAGTGATCATCAAAGCAAATACTCCCACTCTCCATCAGAAGTTTCTCCTTCCCTTTTTTGTGACTCAGATTTTATGTCAGCCAGGTCTGACTGTTGGGGTGTGAAAATCCAAGATGGGGCAGTGGTAATGGCAGGGCTTCAGTGTCTCCTGAAATCCCTGATTGCCTCTGCGGGTTTGTGTAAGGAGAGAGGGTAAATACAGGGAAGGCAATACCAGGCTCCTGCTGGTTTGTTATTTCAGGGACCTTTCCCATCAGCTCTCATATTTGTCTTCCTTCTGATAGGAGAGAGGACAAGTTAGGGTACAGCTCTGGCTGTAATGTATTAGTAAGCAGGCAGCAATGTAAAGTCCTTGAAACTGTGAAAGCAACACGGGGAGGAAGAAAAAATAATACCTCTCCTAGGAGAAGAACAAAGGCGAGGGGCTGAAATACCTGGGCTCAGCAGCCCGTGCTGGGGAGAGCGTGCAGGGGGAGGGCTGCTGGGGCTAGGCAGGGAAGATGCTGTCTTTAGCATATGCTCTGCATATTTTACTGCCAGAGAAGATGTGGCGATGATTTAATATGCAAAGGTAGATCTGGCATTGATATGCATCCACACTGCATAACATGTGCATACATATTTCAAAGGTGGTAGAAGAAAGTGCATCGCTGAAGGCAAGCATTCATCAGCCTTGCGGTCAGACGTGTGAGACTTTCACAGCCTTAGGAGAGCCTGCAGGAAGAGAAACAACACCACGTCTTGATTATTATTATTATTATTATTATTAGTGTTTTAAATACAAAATTGCCAAGATGCTGGGGAGCGGGAAGAACACCCAGCACTTCAGATGTGTTGAAGGATGTGATGGAGAAGCAGCCGTGAGGGTAAACAAAGGCTGCGGAGGGCAACAGGGCGAGATGGAGTGAGGTGCCCGAAGGAGGAAATGATTCACCTGTGGCCTGTGCTCTCCTCTCCTCAGCAAGTCTGTGCTCAAGCCACAGCACATGAGACAAGTCTGACTGGGAGATTTGCAGCTGGGGTGGCTTTTGTGTTTTTAGTTTTGTTCTGGGAACAGAGCTCAGCTGCACAGGAAGAGGGAGGTTTGTCTCACACACAGATGTGACAAGTGAAGGGGGACTCTGCCCTGCCACCCACCCTGCTCACCTGTGGCTGCCTGCCTGTCTTCCTCTCTTAGTTGCTTATATTTGTCCCTCTGTGGGGCCAAGCGGGCAGTGGGGATGGACCCACCTGGGACCGACACCCACTGAATGCTGCACCAAGCTAAAT
The DNA here is from genome assembly GCA_013401355.1 of Ceyx cyanopectus. Taxonomy (NCBI): domain Eukaryota; kingdom Metazoa; phylum Chordata; class Aves; order Coraciiformes; family Alcedinidae; genus Ceyx; species Ceyx cyanopectus. The sequence continues at coordinate 109,321 of VYZU01076514.1, forward strand.
ACTCAGCAGCACCTTCCTGTAAGTTCAAACCGAGGCACACCTGGCTGCTGGGAGTGCCCTGAATGTCACACTGCTGTTGTCCCACCACCCCCCCTGCCTGGTGCAGGTCCCAGGACAGCAGCAGGCGCAGGCAGGAGCCTCAGGGCGGCAGGAGCTTGGCAGCGGGGCACAGTGCAGGGTGCTGTGCAGATGAAAGCACAGAGAGTTTGTGTTTGTTTTGCTTAGTGACAGCTCTAGATTTGAATGTTTGATCACAGCAGGCAGGAAGGTCCTGCAGGGATTTCAAAAGATCCGCTGTGCCCATGCACCAACATGCATTTTCTGTGCGTTAAATGAGCGCATCTCGCCTGCCTCGCTGGAAAAAACTCGTTTGGGCTTAATGCAAATCTGGCTCAGTGTGAGCATGAGACACATATTGCTGCTGATAGGAATCTGTCTTGTTCTACTGCATCTCTAATGCCTACAGACACACTCACACTGCTATGCTAGCCCGGGCGTGCGGGGCCCCGTGGTCCCTGCTGTGGGATGCAGGTGACACCTGTCCTGTGCCAGAGCAGGACCCTGCACGCTGCTCTGCCAGTGCAGTGTGGTCCTGCCCTGCAAACCCACCTGCTAGGCCCTTTTTGGGAGCTTGCATTCCAGTTTAGCACGATGCTGAGCCATCCTGCTCTGCCGAGCTCCTGTACCCAGTGCAGGTTTGCACTTGTCGTTCCTGATGCCCTTAGGTCCTTCTGGAGTAGGAGTGGTGTGAGATGGAGTCATTGAGCTGTTCGTTGGGCACATCAGATGTTTTGAAGCAGTGACAGGGTGGCTCAGCATGCTTGCCACAGCTGGCACAGTCCTTGGTCTGAACCCCGACCTGTGTGGAGCAGCCCAGACTCCATGGGGATGGGCCCATCTGCTGTAGCAAAACTGGCTTGGTTGCTTCTTGGGGTGTGTTTTACAGTTTGCCTGTTGTGAATTCAGGGTTCCTCTCTGTGCCTTCAGATGGCAGGAGGGGGACTGGGCAGGATTAGGTGGCGCTGGCCAGGGAGGGTGGCCAGTCCCTGGGGAGGAGAGTACAGGCAGCAGGGAGGGCTCCTCTGCACTAATGGCAGTGGGCAGCGCTCCCTCCACGCTGGAAGCTCCTGGAACTTGATCGCTCTTTAATTATCTGGAATTATAGCACTGCTCTCACCCTTTTTATGTTATGGTGGAAGAAATCAGGACATACATTAATTATCTAATCCATATGTAAAGTGTCACATGTAATTTTCCCAGAGCAAAAGGTTCTAGCTTTAAGACCTGCATCGTCTCTTAATAACTGTGTGAGGGAAGAAAATAACACCCAGATATATGATTAGTACAGTGGTCGTTGGCCACTGTTGCTCCTTTCCCAGCTTTTGGGGCAGAGTCTCTGTTAGAGAACCTTACATGGGGATGTCTACAGGGTGACTTTTAAATATCTCCAGACCACAGCCTGTGACCTGGCTGGGTTGCAGGGAGTTGAGAGTGCAAAGCCTGTGGTTGTTGTTGTTTACTGCAGAAGCACAGGCTGAACAGGAAACACTGTCGGATCTCTTAGGAGGTTCGTTAGTTGTTTTGTTTTGTTTTTTCTTGGCTGCATTTGAAAAAGAGGGGAAGACCCCACCGCTTCCTTTTGACTAAGACACATGGCAGCTGAAGAAGTCGATTAAGAAAATCAGTATTGCATTTATTAGCCTCCATCTATGATGCATGGTGTTATGCTAATATGCATGAATTAATTACTGTTATTAATTCAATTGAATTAATTTGATATTACTGATGTGTGCAGTGAAGATTTGTTGAGAGTGAGCGAGAGCTGCTTTTAAAAGGTAGTGCAGACTGGATTGATGTGAGTAGGCAGGGGGAGGATGGGCTCTGCAGTGGCCTCAGCACATCTGTTTGCACCACCTGATGCAGCTCATGAACTCAGAGACCTGTTTATCTCCCATCTCCCTCCCCGCTCTGTGGTCTGACCATGACTTCATCCCGTTCTGCAATTAGCGGGTCAAAACAGGAAACAATTCCCTTTGCCTGTCTTCGGGCCCCTTTGGGGTTTGCCTGGTAATTCTCCCCACCAACATGGTGCAGGGAGGCAGCAAATGTCCGCAGCTCTTCTGGAAGGTCTGTGGGGAGAGAGGACTAAAGTCTGGTCAGAAATATCCACACCAGAAACCTCCTAAACATCAGGCGGGCAAATATTGCAGGGACCCCGAGTGCACTCAGGACAGTGCAAGGTGTAGTTTGCAAACTGGCGCCAGGCTGTGAAATATTTGCATAAATTAGGGGGGAAATTTAGCTCAGCTTGAGAAAGCTGCAGTTTGCAGGCAGCTTGTGAGCAGAAGTGAAACTCGTTGTGTGAATTATTTGTTCGAGATGTGCTCTCAGATTGTGGCGCAGAAGCTGCCTGCATCGCTGGAGAAAAGGGGCCTCCACACATGATCAGAAAATAAAGCTCCAGATGCTGCTTTGGTTGTAAAGCCCAGATGGTGCCAGCAGCCACGGGATGGGGGGTGCCCACAGAAACCAGGGTCGTGCTGGGGGCTGGAGGACCTATGGCCAGAGCAGGTGGTGGGCTAGAGCTGTGCACAAAACCTCCCACGCTGCCTGCTCTCTAAGGTGATGCTGTAAGACGAATGAAAGGTAATTTCCAAACACCGAGCACCTGTCTGTGAACAGCCTGGTGCCCAGTGCAGCCCCCCGGGAGGAGGCAGGCGGGCAGAGCCTCATCCTTGAGCTGGAAGGACTGTGTCATGTTTCTAAAATGACTGTAATTGGTATTCCACAAGACAAACTGCGAGACCTGCAAAGGCCATCACTCCACCAGATCATTCAATCATATTGAAGACCAAACTTGCAATTGCTCTTAATGGAAATGCAGAGCCTGGGAGTTTTTTCCGTTAGGAAGAGAGAACCTGTAGTTTTCGGTGACCTCTTTTGGGTAGCAGAGTAGCAGCTAATTGCAGCTCATAGAGTTGACAGATGTCTCTGCTTCATGCAGCAAATTGGTCACATCTCGTGATAAATATGAGACCTTCTGCTGTTATATATGAGTCCCATGTCTTAACCATCCTCCTAATTCATTTCAGTTCTGTTTTCCACGAGGATGGTGATATTTTACTGAAATTTCCACTCCCTCCCCCATGTGGAAGTGTTTTGCCTCCATTATTTACTGTATCTTCTTCTCTATTTTAGTCACCTATCAGCCACTGACAATCTTTATTGCGTCCTTTGCCTGTGGCTCAGGAAAGAGAGAGAAGGATTTCACCTGAGAGTAATGCTCTGAAGCAGAGCTGCTGCTCTCTCTTCTCACTGCCCTTTCTGGGCTTGTGGGGTCACCTCAGACCAGGGCAGCCTTTTCCTCCACTCCTACTCCATGCTTGGTCACCCTCCTGTCCGGGAAGCATCCTCCACTTGAGGTTGAGTGGCTGCTGGTGACCCCCTTCCCATTCCTGCATCCTTTACCAGGCCTCTTGCCCAGTCCAGTGGCTGAGTTTGTTCTGCCTTGGGGGGGGTTAGTGTCACATCTCCCCCAGCTTGGCTCATTTTCCTCCTCACCCTGCAGAGATGCCCAGGTCAAACAAGGGAAGGGAATATCTCTAGTGCTGCTCCATGGAAAACTGTCACTGCTGTGGTCTCTGAATTATCACAACCTGCTTGAGCTGTCCCTGGGTCACTGTTTCTTTAACCTTTATACCTGAGATGGGTGTTTGCCCTGTCCACCCCAGCCCAGTACAAGCCTGCCAGAGGGACAAAACTGCCTTACAGTTGCTACTTGTCACTTGTTGCTCTTTGCTGAGGCCTTTTTTTATCTTCTTTTTTTTTTTTTTTTTTTTAATAGAAAAATCTGAAATAAAGAGTAGGCAGCAGCAGGACCACAAGCTGAGACAGGGCAGAGCTCTGTGTCTCCTTGTCCTCTAGAGATGCTCCTTATGCCTCAGGAGGGGCACTGCTGAGATGCTCTTATCTGACCTGCTCTTAAAAACCTTCAAAGCAGTGAGTCCCACAGCTCCCCCACTCAGCTGGTTCTGGGACTTAGCTTGAGCTGCCAGACAGAAAGGAGTTGCCTTTACATGTACGTGTGTGTGCACATGAAGATGTATTAATTATACATTTAATAAATGTATTTATTATTAATATAGAGATATTAAAGTATTTTATGTTTATTAATTATACAGTGAATATGTACAGGTGAAACGACACAAAGTGTATATATATATATTTAATATGGTCAAAATCCATAGTGCATATATATATTTTTATTCCTTTAAGTCCTTCCTGCAAATTAAGCTGATGGCTTTGTGATGCCCCTAAGGACATGGGAAACAATTGCCTGCTAGCTTAGTGCAGCCCTGATTATCCCATCCCCTCTTGGGCTTTTGCAGACCAAACCCCATCTCCTCAGCCTTCCTCTGCAGGTGGGTCATGTTTGCTATGGCTCTTGCTTGCCCATCCAAGGGTGGCCCCTGTCCCTTGTAGGGCACTGGTTGTACCAGCTGTCCCCAGACAGCTGCTTGCTGTTGGGGGCTTTGCATCAAGCAGCTCAAGGAGGATGTTGTCTCCTCTGTGGGAATGGCAGTGGGGGCATCACTGCCCTATGCCAAAGGACCCAAGGCAGCCCCCACACAGCCCTGGACATGGAGGATGCTGAGAGCAGGAAGCAGATCTCAGACCTACATAGGTGTTTTCTACCTAGGTCAGGAGCTATGACCAAAGCTAAACACAGACATTAGAATAATAAACATGTTTCCCCCACGGCCTTTTTTTCCCCTTTTTTTTTTGTTTTGTTTGTTTGGGGTTTTTTTCTTTAATGTGAGTGTCTTTTGTTCTCAGTTGGTTGGTTTGGGGCATTTGAGTTGGTTCTGTTTTGGTTTTTATCTTACCTTAAATGATGTAGCAGAAAAAAAGCAAAGGGTTGAGTCACATAAGATGCTCTTCCACTCTGAAATATTTTACTCTAGGGATTCAGTTTCTCTCTAACTGAGGGGCTTCAGGAACAGATTTACCCCTGAGGTCTGGCTCCATATCCACAGTCCTCCACAGCTACAGCAGCACTGCCGTGCCCTGAATCAGGGAGCTCAGTGTACACCCAGCCCTCAGAGGGTCCAAGCAGGTCCTTAGGGGAGGTTTAGCTGGGTCTCCTCCAGAACAACTGCAGAGCAGCTCAGCACCCAGCATTTCAGGGCACCACATCATGCACCCCCTCCTGGATGCATTCCTGCCCCTGCCCTCCTTGCAGAGCTGCAGGCCAAGGTATAAACAAGTCCCCAATATTTCATGGTAATTAATAGTGGGTTTCACTGGTTTTTTCCTCTCTTTTTTTAAATTTTATTCTTTTTCCCTCTCCATCTTTGTTCTACTCCTGTTGTAAGACTCTACTCTCTTTCACCTGGATTTGCTCTGCCCTTTCTGGTGGATAGGAGGGATTTGAGTGTATTAACTTAATTGGCAAATGTATTGTTCAGGCAGCTGTGACTGAGGCAGCTGCCTGCAGTATCTGTTGGGTTAAGCAGCTCCCAGAAGCTTTTGTCATGGGCCTTCCAGTGCAGGATCACCCAGCCTGGAAGTGGTCTGGGGGGGTACTGCATGGTGGGCTTGAAGAAAAGGTGCTTTGGGGAAAAAAGAAACTAATGGAAGAACAAGAAGTTGAGGGAGTTGTGGATTTGTGATGTGTGGGAAAACTCAAACGTGTAGCAGAGGGGATTTGTGGGGGGTGTTGTAGAGCTGGCTACCTCGTTCCTGTTGGCTTTATTTTCTATCCAAATCCAACAAATAGGTTTTAAAATCTCAGCTTGTTGCCAGTTTGTGCTTAGGAAAATGGAGCTGCGATGACCTTATGTCATTACCCAGGTCTCTTCAGCTCACTTGCTGCTCTGTGGGTAGCATGGGGAGGTTGGATACAGGACTGCTTGCTCTCAAAGAGGACAGCAAGGATGAAGGTTTGGGTGGTTGGGCATGGACCTGGCAACCTGAGAGGTTATTCTTAGGGGAATATTTTGATCCAGCAAAGTGGTAGCTTTATCCACTGAAGGCTCTTACAGGAGCCACAGCAGCCCTGGCTGGGGCTGGGCATGTGAAACAGGACGTTGCAGGAGTCACCACTGCACGCAGAAGTAGAGGTTGGCACAAATTTGACAGCTGTGATGGAGGCAGAAATGCCTCTTCTCTGATACCTTGTCCATGTAAGTGGTGTGAGTGCAGAGTGGTGTTGGCACCTGAGGTGAGGCAGCAGGCTTCCAGCAGACAGCAAGCAATGACAAGAAAAATAGCTCAAGCTCTCTAAGTGTATTGATGGCCTCCCAGAGAAGTACTGTCAATCCAAAACCAAAAAGTCCCCTTCAGTCAAATGTGTCTTTAATGAAAAATATATATCCACAGACTTTCTTTCAGCTTGTATTATTAATGTGACCTTTACTCAACTGCTTCCCTCTCCTTTTGATTTCTATGAATAATCGTAATTAGGAAGGTGTGCTTTCTCAGATGCCACAGCTTTCAGGAGGGGAGGGGAGGCAAAGGAGATGACTCCCAATTAACTCCTTCAGCAATGCAAAGGCAGTTTGCAAAATGCAAAAAAAAGTTTCAAAATGATGAGGGTTAAAAGCTTTTGCTCAGAAATAGTTTGTTATTAACACCACAAAGAGGAGTTTACTGGCTCATGTAAGGAGGGGGAATGCCATTTTTTAATCAGAAACACACAGTTCTGAATTGCTCGGTTCAAGAGCTCTCAACCAAATGTGCTGCTGGAAACAAACTCACGCCTTGTCTTCAGAGCTGTAGCAGCCTGAAAATGAATGTCCTAAAACTAGGATGGAGAGTTTAAACATCCAGAGTTTGAATCCTGCTAGTAATGAGTCTTGCTTTAAATAAAAGCAGTATTTAAGCAAAACCAAAACCAACCAGCCTTCAAGGCAGCAACTCATGTTTTACTTCTCCCAGGACAGTTTCTGCACCCAGAGTGCAGCTGTCCCTGGCAAGTGGCAGGGACAGGGTCTTCCCACTCCTCTTACTGGGCCTTAAACCCTCTCTACCTTCTGCAGTGCACAGAACGTGAGTTTCCCCGATGCGCAGTGAAATGCTCACTTGCTCTGCCAAAGCCACTTAAACCCTGTGTTTAGAGCCTCTCACTTTATCCCTCACTGCACAGTGCTTGGCACTGGAGTGTCTTGGGTGATAATAATTCAGTATTTCTGCAGCACTTTCCATTTGAGGGCCTTGAAATAGGTTCAAAATAAGGACTTCGTGAAGATCCCACCACACTGTGGCTCCAGCTCATCAAGCTGGGAGTCCTAGATGTTCTTATAGTAGCAGGCTAAGGGACAGAGAAGTGGTGGGTATATGGGCTGGATAAAGAGCTTGATAAATACAAAGCAGGAATTTATGGTGCTTTAGAAAGTTCAGACAGCTCTCAAGAAGTGGGTGTTTACCTGCCCTTTGGGCAGCAAGTGCTAGTGACCCTCTGTGGGTGGAAATTCTCACTTAGATGTGAGTGAATCACTGGGGAGGTTACTCTGAGATAAGGGCACCTCTTATGTTCTAGGAACTAATTTGTCCATAATCCTTCTCCTTTGCACCATTTTGCTTCCAGAAAACAAATCTTGCAGCTAAGTGGGAGGAATCACCCCTTCCTTTGCGAGCTGCTTTGCTGGAGCTTGGTCACATCCAGCAGTCTCTGAGGTCCTTGTGCAGAAACATACCCAAAATAGTTTGGACAAGGTTCCTGGAATTTGGCAGGAGCTGGCTTTTGTGGAACAGCATTATCTTTTGCTAGTCTAAGTTTGAAGCCTTTGGAAAATCACAGTTCACATGACTCACTTGAAGTCCCTTGGCCAGACTTTTCATTGAAGGGCACTCAATTATGTGTTGCCCTTTTTTTGGCTTGAGCTGCTGGGCTGTGATTTGGGAGTGGAGCTGGCAGGACACATCCCTTGAGCACAGGCACTGTTGTCTAATGCTACTACATACCTGAGAAAAAAACCCCAAATATCCCAAATCCCTGCTGCTTTTCTCTCCTAAGTCTTTGTTCCCTCTCCGTAAAAATGAGGTCTACGGTATCAGTACTGCCTGGTGTGGCACATAATAAATTCATTCATGTTTCTGAAGCACTAAGTAGTGCAGTTGTAATGCTGTGGGCAGGCCTGTGAAAAATGAGTAATTCTATCTTCAAAGCAGGGTTGATTTGTGTGAAGGGCTGAGTTTACCCGTTAACAATGAAGGGAAAACAAAATACTGAAGGGCTGCTCATTAAGCAGCACCCTCCCTCTGCAGCAGCAGCCTGGGGTCCTGCGTGCCCTGTAGTGAAACATAACCCACATCACAAGGCAGCCAGCCCCAGACTACCCCAAAATCTTGTTTCCGAACGCTTGCATTCACACTCCTACATTTATCTTAGTGCTTGCAACACCTAAGGGTGAAAGTTGTGAATAAACCAGGCTGTTGATGCTAGTTCTCAACATTTGGGTACGATTTGCTTGGGCTGCGTGGAGCTTGTTCTCCACAGGCTCCCCAGCAGTGGGGAAATGGCTGGCAGAAGGGAGTTTTTCAACTAGGCAGGAGTGAATGTGCACAGGGAATTCCGAGAAGCAGTGGTCCTGCCTCTACTCCTGCCTGTGGCCACCTGGCACTCAGCAGCACAGCTTGAAATTGCAGCATGTCACCCATCCCCAGAGAGCAGAAGGGGAGAGTTGGGATGGGATTTGGTTATGATGCACCAGGAACCTGGCAGTTGTGTATGGGCAGTCTGAAAATAAAAACCAAACCAAACAAAAACCAACCAAACATAAAAAAGACCCCAAACCCAAAAACAACAAAAAAGGGTTCGTAGGGGAAAATGATTGCATAGATTTCTCACCAAAAAACATTTGTTCCACTTTGACATGTATATACATGGGTATGTGTGTGTATGGGGGGTTTACACTGAAACTATCACCCAGGCCATAACAGAGCTGTATTTTGGAGTCCTTTGGTGTAACCCATTAGGGTAGTTTTCTTGCCTTCTAGTTCTAATCACAGCAGCAATGCAGGTTGAAGCATTTCAAGTGTGTTGGGTTTTTTGTTGGTGGTTTGTTTTTTTTTGGTTGTTTTTTTGTTCTTCATCATCTTCTCCTGCTGCCCTTTTCCCGTTGTTATTGAACGCGGGGCTGGTGTTGATTTGCATGCCATTTTGCTTTTGATCTCCATGGCAACCGCTACCAAATGGCCTGAGAATAATAGAGGTGCTTTTTGGAGCTGTAAGCAGGCTCTGCTCACAGCCCTGACGCCGGAGGTTTGCCCTCGGATAAATAAATAAATAACATGGAAATGAAGGGGGTTATTGTGACAAGGAGCCTTGCAAGCAGCGCAGCTCGGCCCCGCTCCCTGTCCCCCTCGAGTTGTTATATGACAGATGTTTTTGACAGCCACTTAAAATAAATAAATACACGGGGAGAGGGATGTGAGGAGGGATGAACCGGCCCAGCAGCGGCGGCTCCTAGCCCCGGGCTGGCAGATGAGNCTTGGCCAGACTTTTCATTGAAGGGCACTCAATTATGTGTTGCCCTTTTTTTGGCTTGAGCTGCTGGGCTGTGATTTGGGAGTGGAGCTGGCAGGACACATCCCTTGAGCACAGGCACTGTTGTCTAATGCTACTACATACCTGAGAAAAAAACCCCAAATATCCCAAATCCCTGCTGCTTTTCTCTCCTAAGTCTTTGTTCCCTCTCCGTAAAAATGAGGTCTACGGTATCAGTACTGCCTGGTGTGGCACATAATAAATTCATTCATGTTTCTGAAGCACTAAGTAGTGCAGTTGTAATGCTGTGGGCAGGCCTGTGAAAAATGAGTAATTCTATCTTCAAAGCAGGGTTGATTTGTGTGAAGGGCTGAGTTTACCCGTTAACAATGAAGGGAAAACAAAATACTGAAGGGCTGCTCATTAAGCAGCACCCTCCCTCTGCAGCAGCAGCCTGGGGTCCTGCGTGCCCTGTAGTGAAACATAACCCACATCACAAGGCAGCCAGCCCCAGACTACCCCAAAATCTTGTTTCCGAACGCTTGCATTCACACTCCTACATTTATCTTAGTGCTTGCAACACCTAAGGGTGAAAGTTGTGAATAAACCAGGCTGTTGATGCTAGTTCTCAACATTTGGGTACGATTTGCTTGGGCTGCGTGGAGCTTGTTCTCCACAGGCTCCCCAGCAGTGGGGAAATGGCTGGCAGAAGGGAGTTTTTCAACTAGGCAGGAGTGAATGTGCACAGGGAATTCCGAGAAGCAGTGGTCCTGCCTCTACTCCTGCCTGTGGCCACCTGGCACTCAGCAGCACAGCTTGAAATTGCAGCATGTCACCCATCCCCAGAGAGCAGAAGGGGAGAGTTGGGATGGGATTTGGTTATGATGCACCAGGAACCTGGCAGTTGTGTATGGGCAGTCTGAAAATAAAAACCAAACCAAACAAAAACCAACCAAACATAAAAAAGACCCCAAACCCAAAAACAACAAAAAAGGGTTCGTAGGGGAAAATGATTGCATAGATTTCTCACCAAAAAACATTTGTTCCACTTTGACATGTATATACATGGGTATGTGTGTGTATGGGGGGTTTACACTGAAACTATCACCCAGGCCATAACAGAGCTGTATTTTGGAGTCCTTTGGTGTAACCCATTAGGGTAGTTTTCTTGCCTTCTAGTTCTAATCACAGCAGCAATGCAGGTTGAAGCATTTCAAGTGTGTTGGGTTTTTTGTTGGTGGTTTGTTTTTTTTTGGTTGTTTTTTTGTTCTTCATCATCTTCTCCTGCTGCCCTTTTCCCGTTGTTATTGAACGCGGGGCTGGTGTTGATTTGCATGCCATTTTGCTTTTGATCTCCATGGCAACCGCTACCAAATGGCCTGAGAATAATAGAGGTGCTTTTTGGAGCTGTAAGCAGGCTCTGCTCACAGCCCTGACGCCGGAGGTTTGCCCTCGGATAAATAAATAAATAACATGGAAATGAAGGGGGTTATTGTGACAAGGAGCCTTGCAAGCAGCGCAGCTCGGCCCCGCTCCCTGTCCCCCTCGAGTTGTTATATGACAGATGTTTTTGACAGCCACTTAAAATAAATAAATACACGGGGAGAGGGATGTGAGGAGGGATGAACCGGCCCAGCAGCGGCGGCTCCTAGCCCCGGGCTGGCAGATGAGGCTGTTGCTTGTCTGTGGCACTGCTGTGCAGCCCCTGAACCCACCGGGCTCTCTGAGGACTCCTCCTCAGAGATCCCTCCATGGTGGGGGGATCCTGCCAGGGGATGCCCTTTCTGCAGGCAGCAGGTGGAGTTTGGGATTGCTTTGCTCTCTGGTTCCCAGATATTTTCTCCTTCTTTAACTCATTTTAGGAAGTTGCAGAGGTTTTCAGTGAGAGGAGAAATGGGGCATTGTGCTGTGCAGCCTTGAGTAAGCTCCTTATTTTCTCTCCTCCATCAAAGCCTGAGCTCACTGTGCAGGTGAGAAGGTTGAGTCATAGGCAAAAGCAGCCTTTGGCTCTGCCCCCACACTCACCCAGCGCCACAGCACCTTGGCCCGTGCTGTCTCCACACCCTGTAATGTCAGTAACAAAATCCTTCTTAGCAGACCTGAGCTAGCCCTTGGCAGCCAGGCACAACTGCTGGGTGTTGCTGTGTGAGGTCCTGTCTCACTTTCCCCTGAGTTTTAAGGATCCTAATTGGAGCACCCTCCCCTGTCATGCCTCTTTTCCAGCCATGTTAGTGTTCAGAGGTGGTGTCGTGTGCTGGTGTGGGAGGATTTGTACGATTTCTTTGGGCACAAGCCAAGGTCAACAAACGTCAGGGTAGAAATTCCGTGAAGGGCAGGAAATGAGGAAGCTGTTGGGCTAACCGGCTGCTTTAGATCACTCCAAAGAGTGGTTTAAATTCAGGTTTCAATTTCCTCCCTTCGATCTCTACCATGAGTCCCATTGCCTGCCCTGACCTTTTCATCTGAACCAGAGCTGAGCTGGTTTTTTGAGCGCTGGTCTGGTCACAGAGTCCAGTGTGTTAGAGGAAAGAGTGAGGGGAGCTGATGGCCATCAGGATAGGTAAGCACAGCTGCAAGGATTAACATGACAAAAGTTGGGAGGTTTTTTTTGCTCAAAACCAGCTTTTTTCTCACTGCTTTCAAACTGCTTGACTGAACAGTAGAGAACTGGAGGAGCTGTGGTTGGCCTGGCTGAGGGACAAGGTGGAGGATGCTGGAGGAGAAGCAGCCCCTGGAGCAGCTTCTAGCTCCTGGGAGCTGACTTGCAGCCTCTCCAATGTGCTGCTTCCAATCAGCGTGGCAGAAGACCAGCAGAGGTCCCTTTCCTTCAAAGACAGAGATCCCCACAGCCAGGTGCCAGCCAAAGTGCTAAATGTCCCTGTGGCAGGAGTGTGGGTGCTGCTGGGTGGCCTGGGAGCTTCTGTGCCAGAAAGTTCCCCCCGTGTGCCTCCCTCCCCAATTAACATAGCAACCACAACTTTGTGATCCTGGGCATGAAATAAGGCTAATGAATCATGTCACACTTTGAAGCCACGTTAGATCTGGAATTTGACACAAGCTTTTACATCTGTGTTACTCCGCCCCCGCCGCTCTCCCCAGACCCAGGCAAGGCCACCTCACTGTTTACCTGTCAGTCAGCGGAGGAATTTGCATGTTAGTTAAGCTGTTAGCATGAGTAATTACTGAGTGGGTCAGTGACTCCTCCCAGCAAGCCGGTCTGAAATGCTTTGCCTTGGAAGCGACATCTCTATCGCTGGAGGACTGGCAGCTTGCAGGGAAATGAATGCAAAGGATGACTCAGGGCTAATTGCTCTCGCTCGGGTGTGCGCTGCAGGCTTAATTAGAAAACAGATTGGTCTCCGAGTATGAATGAAAAGCTGAAAAATCCCTGTGTTTGGGACAGGGGTGGAGGGGTGAGCTGCAGTAGTGAGGGGGGCTGCTGCAGAGTCGAGGTGGTCGCTCTGCAAAGAGAATTAACAGTCTGCCTCGGAAATGTGCTTTCTGCCACCGAGCAGCAGGAGAAATGAAGTGGCTCTTTGCCTCCTTCTCCGATAGGAAGGGCCACCCCTGCCTGACCAGGGACTTGCAGATGTCACAGTGTCCATAGAGCTTTGGTCTTGAGTGCAAGGAATCCCGAATTTTGTCTTGGGATGTACCCTTCTCTCTTGCCACTTTTACTGTATCCCTCTTCTTCTGGGGTGCTGTTCCTAAAGCCAGTGGGTGACTCTCAGCATTAGAGGAGAGGTGCACTTCACAGCACTGGAGTGGGTGGGTGACTGTCTCAGCCATGATGGAACTGCTGGAAGATTTTTGTTTCCAGGCATTGCACTGGTGAAACACCCAAGTTTTGACTGGTGACCTGTTTTCAAACATCTTCATCCATACTGTAGCACATATGACTGTCAATTGATTTGAGATTGCAGATTTGCTAGGACGGCTCCTGGAGAACATCAACCCCCATCTCCCTGGAGTTCATATTAGCAGAGGCAGTAGGGAAACTTTGTCTCCCAACACCTGTCTCCTGCTGCCAATGTTCAGAGGAAGCATCTTGGCAGCAGAATAAATTCTCAGGTCATCTTGGGATCAAAAGGAATGGTAAAAACTAACTGGGGAGGAAACAGCTCTGTGGTCTGGCAGTGGGCTAAGAGCAGGCAGGACTCCAGAGGTGGGAGATCTTGTGTAAGTTCTGGCTGGAGCAGGAGCAGGGGTAACACAGCTCTAGGAACCTGTACCTGGGCTGTGCACAGAGCCCAACACGGGCTGGAGGAGGTTTGCACGAACACCAACAATAAGCCATGGGAATTTTTTGTTTTCTTTCTTTTCAAGTTTGCATTGTTTTAGCATAGCCAAAAGTTAGAGTTAAAACAATGGGGTTTGTTCAGAAACATCACTTTGAGTGTTCAGTGAAAAGTGTGCAAAAATAGTATGAAACCATTATCTCGTGATTTGTAATTTCACACAAAGCAGCTGAATAGTGGTTTTTTTCATATTTATATTAGGACAGAGTATTGAATAACCTCTGAGTTATCACTCATGGCCTAAAACTAGATATTTCATTAATGTCATTGTTTAGTCATTTATGGGATACTGATATTTAGTACTACTTGAGATATCTCCATCAAGTGGGGTTTCCTCCACTGTATTATGGTAAGTCTGGTGTGTGCTTCCCTTCTGAATTTTCATCTGTTTGCTTTCACTTGCGAGTTTTCATTACACTGTAAATGGGAATTGCTATGGATTAGATAATGTTTCAATCAGGGCTGAGTAATAGATGATCTGACCGATTTAAAACCAAAAATTCACCAGGTTTTCAAGTCGTATGTTGTAATATGTCATTAAAACATAACACTTGCTGCACTACTTAAATGCTAAACCATAATCTAAAAGAGGAGTAGAAAGATGGTAAGATATATTTTAAAAAAAATAAATTGAACTCTCTTAAATTTTTATTAACCTGAGGGTTTTGACACAGAGAATGTAGGATTTTATTTTTTTTTTAAACTGAATGGTTTAAAATTCTACTTTTTTATCCCAAATCACCAGCACTCAGTGTAAAACACAAATTTTGACTGGCTTTGGTGTTGCCTGTGCTTCCCAGAAACCCATGCACCAAAGCCCATTCCTTTTTACAGTTTGTGAAAGCTACAGAATAAATCTTTCTTAAGGTAATGTTTGTTCTGAGAATAAATCGCAGTTGTTTGGAATGCTTAAACTTTCAAAAGGACCTGCTCTAAAAGCCCAATTTTTAAACAATTGGATCGTGAGTGTAATATGAATGCAGTTAAGATGATAAATGCGGCTAATTTTCTCCCTCTATTAGCCCCTTTCACATGGTACTTACAAATGCCAGTCAAACTCGGCAATCCTTTCATTTTAATTATGCAGTGACGAGGCAGTTGGATTAAAAATACATGATGGCATTTTCTAACTCGGATTTATAAGTGCCACTACCATATCTAATTTTGGGCTGACATTTGCTCGGCACGGGGAATGTGGTTTGTTGGGGCACGCTGGGGAGAGCTGCCTTCTCCTCCCAGGGCTGCCACAGAATCTCCCAGTGGGACTCTGGCCAAGTCTCTTCATCTCCCTGTGCTGCAGTGGGGATGGGATGAGGCCTCTCTAATCGCTGCCTGCAGAGCAATTAAAGCCTCTTCACAGGAGGTGCAGCACGTTGTTGTTGTTGAGGGGCTCCTCTCACCGTTGCTTGGTGGGATGCTTGTGGTGAATCCTGCTCAGCCTCTCAGCTTCTCTCCGAAGCTCAGCTGTCACCCTGATATTGCAAGAAGCTTAATTTCTTCAGCTTCCTCTCTAATAAGTATTCTCAACTTTATCTTAGAACAGTAGTTCCCATCTGCTCGTTTAATCTCCAAGGACATCCCTCTGGGCCAGTCCTTCCAGCTAGAGATGTTCTCTTTTCTGTTGTGCAGTGGTACAGAGGTGTAGGATGGTTTATGTATCCAGCCTCACTGGTGGTCACAGCAGCTTTTGCCTTACCAAAAAGCTCCAGCCTCCACCCATCTCTGCTTCATCAGCCTGAAGCTGTATTTCTCTAAGGTCTGTTGTGGTGTGGCATCATCCAGATGATGACTGCTAACAAAGGCCCAGCTAGGAGGGATCTCTGCTTTGTTGGTCTGATTTTAATAATAGATGTTATTGTTGTTGTTATAAAATCATAGATTTGTTGAGGATGGAAAAGGCCTTTATTGAGTCTAACCGTTAACCCAGCACAGCCAAGTCCACCACTAAACCCTATTCCTCAACACTATCCTTTTTAAAACCCTTCAGAGATGGGACTCCACCACTGCTCTGCAGCCTGGTTCTGTTGTTGTTGTTATTAATTAATTATTATTATTTGCATGTAGATAACACTTGCTGTGCTGGGTTCATCCAATTATAGTTAGGTCTATGACTGGGGTCCCAGAGGTGAAACACCCTGTGTCCAAGCCATCAACCCTCCAGATCAGCTGTTGTTTCTTTAAACGAAAGGGACACTAAAGTCCAATTATTGCAATAGAATGGGCTGCTTCTTTAAACTGAAGAATTTGGCTCAGCTCAAGGGATATTTGTGATTGCCTCTGGCTTCCCCGGAGCTAAAAAATTATATGCTTTCCCTCTTCACTAAATTAAAACATAGTTGGATTGGTAGTGGGACTGAAGGAAGTCCCTGCCTGAAACCCCAAGTGTCAGTCTGCTTTGCAAACTGTAAGCTAGTAATTGGTTTGGAAATACTGAGTGAATAGGTAAAAAGGCTTCTGAGTGACTTGTGCTGGGTAACACCGAGTGCCTGGAACAGCAGGGTTTGGCTTTCTTGCAAGATTTTGCAACATTGAGTTGTTAATTTCAGGTTTTGATACATAAACACAATTAACATTTGTACTCTGTAAACACTAGATATAATTCTGTTTCAATTGCACCTTCTCCTCATTTAAGTTCTCATTAAGCAATTCCTTTGTTTCTCAAATGTCAAACTCGAGGCAGATCCCTGGCTTCTGTTCTCTCCTCTCACAGCCTCCAAAGGGCCTCTCTGGCATGTAGGCTGGGACAAGGCAAGACTTGGAGAGAATAAACACAGCTGAGAGGAGCTGAAATGCAGGGTGTATCCATGGTGGCCCAGGAAGCCATCCTGCACCTGTGGTGGGAGTCCAGCTGACCTCTGTCAGCAGCTCATGGGGAGTGGCCATGGTCACTGGTTGTGGCGCAGCTGAGCTGTGAGCAAAAACTTGCCCATCCTTCAGAAAGCTCCAGGGCACCTTTGCCTCTGCATCAGGGCTGTTGTCTGGCTTAAGACATAGGCAGGTTTCATCCATGACAGACCAAGGTATGGGGGATGGTTTCCAGAGCTGGGTGATGAACTTGATGTCTCAGAAGCAGTTTCGTGCCTTCAGACATGTGAAGGAAAGCTCTAAATCCTGGTCTAAGTGACCTGCAAAACAGGAACATTTCCTCATGGAGTTTGAAACTTTTGCTCAGAGGATTAAACGGCACCATTCATCTTAGCTGAAAAACTCTGGAGAGGTCTTCCCTACTTCATCCCAGCTTTGCTCACCGTCCCTAGCTCAGCTTGTATCACAAGATAATTGGGGGAATAGAAGTGCTGGCCTCACTACCCCCCAAGTACCAACAGGGTCTGCCTCATCCCTCACCTGGGACAGAACCCAGCAGGGTAGAGGAAGATGCTCCTGGCAGGGACGAGGCACAAGGAGCTGGTTTGCAAATGTGCTGGAGAGCAGGAGTGGAGACAGGCCCTGCAAGCACAAGGTTGCTCCAGTGCACCCAGTGCCACATCAAGCCTCTGGCTCATTGTACCATTTACTGAGGTTATAAGATAATAGCTATGCAAAATAGTGGCCTTTTTGTCTTTTTTTTTTTTTGTCTTTTTTTTTTTTTTCCCTTTAGTAAGTGAAAGTAAGTCTTCTAAGCCAAGGTTAACAATATATATTTATGAGTTGTAGCCAGCTGCTTCTATGTTTGCACATGTGTTTGTTAATGAAGAGTAACCTGAGGGTCAGGCTATTATGTAAATAACCATTGTCAAGGGTAAAGGTGAAGAACCCAGTAATGAGTTGTGTGTCTCGGTCTCTCTCACAAGCCACTAATGAATATTGGATATTGCCATTTGCAGGGCTTTTTACCCTCATTTCATCAGGGGGTGAGGGGCAGGGGTGGCAAGAGAGGAAAGAAAAGAAGTAAATTTGTAATTAAGCCTCGACAAGTTCTTTTTTCCCCCTCTCCCCAAACCCAGTAAAGTGAGTTCTTTCTTCTGTAAGAATTACACAGAACTGGCTTGGCCTGTGCTTGGGCAAAACCCACCTTCCTGCGCTGGCTCCGGCTTTCTGCGCCGTTTCTTTGGAGCCTCTGCAGCTCTCACTTTAGAAGATGCCCACAAATCAACAGTCTGCATCTTTGCAGATAATACTTAGCTGAGGCAAAGCCAGCAAGCCACTGAACAGACTTTCCATTAGGAAGGTTAACAGCAAACCTGCATGCCCGGGATTACTGACAGAGTGTGAACAGAAGGTGCAGTCTCATTGCATATGCTTTTAATACCGTGCCACAGACAGGGGAGCCTTTAGCTCACAGACACCTGACACCCCGTGCTGCTGCATCCTAAGAGTGCAAATAGGAGCAGAGAATCTTTCTTGCTTCCACGTGAGAGCACAGATGCCAAGGCAGTATAACATGGAGTTTCATTACCCGCTGTGGCCACACAGACTGGCTCTAGGAAGTTGTGCCTTGCCCCAAAGCTCTGTCTCTCTGCAAGCCTCTGTTTCCCAGTTCTTAAATTATATACTGTAACTGGCTGCCTCTAACACGATGGGTCAAAGGATTTGATCTGCTTGGTCTGGGACAGGGATTGTCTTTGTGTTTTGTGTGTAGCCTGAGAATCACAGAATCATTTAGGTTGGAAAGGACCTTTAAGATCACCAAGTCCAACTGTTAACCCAGCACTGCCAAGTCCACCAGGTGCCAAATCAACCCATGGCCACAGGCAGGGTGATCACTGCTGCACACTGAGCACATTGCTGGCCTCACAGAGGGACA
>VYZU01076515.1:0-23770 GCA_013401355.1 Ceyx cyanopectus
CAGAGCCTGTGATTTCAAGGCTTGAGTTTGTAACCATGCTAGTCTCACACTGATGCCTAGAGAGGCAGAAGTTCATTGCCATGCTATGAAAAATTTCTGCTACTAAAAATCTGTGAGGCACAGCTTCCAGATGCTGCAGCTACCCAACCTACTCCCACTTCTGTCTACCTGTGTGATTAGAGCTTGCTCTGTAAGCTTTATATAGATTGAAGCAAGCTGTCTTGCCAAGAGCTGCTCTACATTTGCTTTAATAGCTCCCATTTCCTTTCTCCCATATGACTGCTGAATCTAGGTGGCCTTAAAATGGACTGAGATCATCCCAGTTTAAATCCTCCAACTCTTTGGGAAAGTCTGTGAGGAGGAGAAGCATCTTCAGGGAGAGCTCTGAGCTAGGTACCACCTGGGAAGTGGCTATGGACATGCTGTGTTGATAGCCTGGCACTTCCCAGCGCTCTGGTGGGATCTTGTGTGTTATCTAGGAAACATTTTCCTTGATTCTTGGCTTGGAACTATTATTTTATTGGCAAATGTGTGGAAGATACAGAGGTGTTTGCCAATGTAGTGGATTTCAGACTGTCCTAACTCGCCAGAGTTTAGCAGTTCACTGCTCTGATCCTTTATTCGAGTCAGGGGGAAACAGTAACAAAGGATGAGGAGAAGGAAGAGGTGCTTAACACATACTTTGCCTCAGTCTTCAGCAGTGGAACAAGCTATCCCCTGGACATCTGGCCTCATAAGCTGGGAGACGGGGAGGGAGAACAGGATGAGGTTATCAGGATTAAAGAGGAGGTGGTCAGTGACCTTCCCTGCCTCTTGGATGAACAAAAATCTACGGGACCAGATGGGTTACACCCTGGGATGCTGAAAGAGCTGGTGGATGTGCTTGCCAAGCCACTTTCCATTATTTATCTGAAGTCCTGGCTAAGTGGGGAGGTCCCGATAGACTGAAGGTTAGCAAATGTGATGCCCATCTACAAGAAAGGCAGAAAGGAAGATCCAAGTAACTATAGGCCTGTTAGTCTGACCTCGGTGCCAGGAAAGGTCATGGAGCAGATCATCTTGAGTGCTCTTACAAGCCATATAGAGGATAATCAAGGGATCAGGCCCAGTCAGCGTGGGTTTAGGAAAGGCAGATCTTGCCTGACACACCTGATCTCCTTCTATGACAAGATGACCGGACTATTGGATGAGGGAAAGGCTGTGGATGTGGTCTACCTGGACTTCCAGAAAGCATTTCACACTGTTCCTCATAGATCACTAATGGAAAAACTGGCTGCTCGTAGCCTGGATGAGAATATGATCTGCTGGATCAAGCACTGGCTGGACGGACAGGCCCAGAGAGGAGTGGCCAATGGTATTAAATCCAGCTGGTGGCCGGTCACAAGTGGCATTCCTCAGGGCTCAGAGTTAGGGCCGTTTCTATTTAACAACTTTATTGATGATCTTTATGAGGACATAGAGTCTATCATCAGTAAATTCGCAGATGACACTAAGTTAGGTGGGAGTGTTGAACTGCGTGAGGATAGGGAGGCTCTCCAGAGAGACTTAGATAGACCGGATTGCTGGGCCAGTGTTAATGGGATGAGTTTCAACAAGGCCAAGTGCCGGGTCCTGTACTTGGGCTGCAACAACCCCATGCAACGCTACAGGCTTGGGGGCGTGTGGTTGGAGAGCTGTCTCAAGGAGAGGGATCTGGGGCTTCTGATAGACAGGTGAATGAATATGAGCCAGCAGTGTGCCAAGATGGAAAAAAAGGCCAACAGCATCCTGGCCTGTATTATAAATAGTGTGACCAGCAGAAATAGGGAGGTGATTGTCCCCCTGTACTCAGCACTGGTGAGGCCTCACCTCGAGTACTGTGTTCAGTTCTGGGCATCTCAGTACAAGAAAGGTATCGAGGTGCTGCAGCAGGTGCAGAGGAGGGCAACAAAGCTGGTCAAGGAACTGGAGAACAGGTCATATGAGGATCATTTGAAGGAGTTAGGTCTGTTTAGTTTGAGGAAGAGGAGGCTGAGGGGAGACCTCATCACTCTCTACAACTACCTGAAGGGACATTGTGGAGAACTTGGTGCTGGTCTCTTTTCTCGGGTAATCAGTGACTGAACTAGAGGGAATGGCTTCAAGCTTAAACAAGGTAGGTTTAGACTATACACTAGGAAGAAGTTCTTCATGGTAAGAGTGGTGGGATATAGGAACAGGCTGCCCAGGGAGGTGGCTGAGTCGCCATCCCTGGGATGTGTTTAAGCATCACTTGGATGTGGTGTTGGGAGATAAGTTCTAGGGGCGAACTTTAATGGTTGGACATGAGGATCCCAAGGGTCTT
This sequence comes from Ceyx cyanopectus, assembly GCA_013401355.1. Classification (NCBI taxonomy): domain Eukaryota; kingdom Metazoa; phylum Chordata; class Aves; order Coraciiformes; family Alcedinidae; genus Ceyx; species Ceyx cyanopectus. The sequence goes on from VYZU01076515.1 coordinate 2,324, forward strand.
TTCCAACCTGAATGATTCTGTGATACTGTCATTTGCTAGGTTGGATTGTGTCTAGAGGGCATGTAGGGAAAACCTCCTTGAGGCAGGTAGATGGCAGCAGGTTAGCCTGGCAGAAACTGACCTCATATTTTAGCTTATTGACGACTTACTCTGAAGTTCTGTCTTGAAGTAAAATAGAATTTTTTATTCCTTGAATCTCCCTTTTCAGCTGCAGTCTTGCTCTATCGAACTGTAACTTTGGAAAATTAGTCATAATTACATTAAAGGGAAGAGATTCTGTGTTAAAGTCAGTCTTTGCTATTGGGATAGGTAATGTGGTTTCATTGCTAACTGGAAATATTGTAATCTCTGTAACTGCCCTAAAGAGACAAGAAAAATCTTGCTTCTCTTACCTGAATTATGTTTTTTCAAGTTGGTTTTGCTGAGTAAGTGCATCTATATTTAAATCAACAGATGTTTAAAATTAAATACTCAATATGGTAAGAAGTAGTGAGATAATCAAACCTGCAGTAGCAAATAAGGCTTTCAAAGTTTGCTGCTGCAGAGACCTCAAGTGTTGAAGATGACAGACCCACCTTTGCATGGTGGGATAAACATCAGTGAGTTGATCAGTGGTAGTGTCACTGCTTTTTTCTTTTTCCCTGTTCACTAGAAACAGGACTTACACCAGGGACTTCATACAATATATATCTATATCTGTAAACATTCTGTCATCTTGAGGGCATTTCAAGCTATCTAGAGGACAACAGGGGATCAGGCCCAGTCACCAAGGGCTTATGAAAGGCATGTCCTGTCTGACCAACCTTCTGTAACAAGATGACCTGACCAGTGGACAGGGGAGAGGCCATGTATGTTGTCTACCTAGACTTTCAAAAAGCATTTGACACTATTTCCCATAGAATTCTTATGAAAAAACTGTCTGTTCACACCCTGAATGAGCATCCGATCTGCTGGATCCAGCCCTGGCTGGATGGACAGAGTGGTGGCCAGTGGAGGTCAATCCAGCTGGTCACCAGTGGTGTCCTTAGGGCTCAGTGTTGGGATATTTTGTGTTCAACAAAAAAATCACTTTATTAGTGACTTTGATAAGGACATCAAGTGGATCATCAGGAGGTTCAGAGATGACACCAAGTCAGGCAGAGTGTTGATCTGCATGAGGACAGGGAGGCTCTGCAGAGAGACTGGGACAGGTTGGATCGAGGGGCCAACAGGAATTGAAGGAGCTGCAATCAGGCCAAGGGTCGGGGCCTGCACTTGGACCACAACAGTCCCATCAGAGCTCCAGGCTGGGGAGTGTGGCTGGAAAGGCCCTGGAGTCTCTAATGGACAAGAGGCTGAAGAGGAGCCAGTAGTGTACCCAGGGGCCAAGAAAGCCAAGAGCATCCTGGCCTGGATCAGAAAGAGTGTGAGCAGCAGGAGCAGGGAGGGGATTGTACCCCTGGGCACTGGGGAGGCCACAGCTGGAGTGTTGTGTCCAGTTTGGGCACCTCAATCCAAGAGAGATTTGGAGGTGCTGGAGCCAGTGCAGAGGAGACAGTGGAGCTGAGGAAGTGCCTGGGGAATCAATCTGATGAGGAGCCATTGAAGGAGCTGGGAGTGTTTAGCATGAGGAAGAGGAGTCTGAGGGGAACCCTCCTCACTCTCTACAGCACCTGACAGGCAATGGAGAGAGACTGGTGCTGGGCTCTGCTCACAGGTCATTAGTGACAGAACAAGAGGGGATGGATTCCAGCTGCTCCAGGAGAGGGTTAGGAAAAACTGTTCACTGCAAGATTATCCAGAGCCTGGTACAGGCTGCTCAGGGAGGGGGTTGAGACCCCATCCCTGGGGCTGGTGAAGGGTTGTTTTGATGTGGTTTTTAGACGCATGATTTTAGGGGTGAGCTTTGTAGAGTCGGGCTTATGGTTGGACAGTGTGATCCCAAGGGGCTTTTCTACTCGGAATGATTCTGTGGTTCTACACACAGGGACATGAGGGGTCTTTCATTGCTTTGTCCAACACAGAAGCTGTTACTCAGCAGTAGAGGTGAATAGCAATCGTTCAAAACCAGGGGGTGACAGGGTGTGGAGAGCACAGGTTCCCTGCTCTTTGTGTGAGAAGGTGACTGCTCTCCCTGGTACAGCTGCCTCTTCCAGAGAACAGTCATAAGCCTATGGAGCCAGTGGGAAATTTCTGAGGGGTGAGAACTGGAGGTAACTGGGGTGTGTAGGTTGGCATTACTACAGTACAGGGTGAGACTGTGAGGCAGAAACATGCAAGTGTAAAGAAAAACAGAGTTTTTTTACAGCTGTACTGCTGGCAGAAGAACTTGTTTAAACTGCACCTACCAGAAATTTCCCTCTCTTTGAAAGTGGGAAGGAGACTGCTCATTATCCCTGCAGACACGCATCTAGGCTGACATTAACAGATGATGATTTCATATTCTTACCTGGTAACCAAAAACAATGTTGTTAATCCTATGTTAAAAGGGTTTGTGTTCTGGTGTCAATAAGGATCCTTCTACTGAGGGGGACCTCATCAATGTCTATCAATATGTAAAGGGTGAGTGTAGGGAGCATGAAGCCAGACTCTGCTCAGTGTCATCCAATGACAGGACAAGAGGCAATGGGAGTAAGTTGGAGCACAAGAGGTTTCAGTTAAACACAAGGAAAAACTTGTTCACAGTGAGGGTGACAGAGCTCTATAATGGGCTGCCCAGGGAGGTTGTGGATTCTCCATCTCTGGAGACACTTAAGACCCGCCTGGATCTGTTCCTGGGTGACTTGGTCTAGGTGGTCCTGCTGTGGCAGGGAGGTTGGACTAGATGATCTTCTAGATCCCTTCCAACCCCTAACATTCTGTGATTCTGTGATTCTAGTTTGAATCTGAGGCTGTTACTGTTTTTTTGAAACAGAGGATATCTTCGTGTTGTGAACAGCGTAAGTTCATTGTGAAATAAGGTAGGGATCAGTCTCAGTTTTGTGGGGTGAGAATGTGATATGCAGTATTTGCCTAATTAAGAAAGTTATTTCTTTCAGGTTGCTAGAATAAGTATCATGTCATTTGCTGACTTGAAAATGGCTTTGTTGAGTTTTTCAGTTGTAGTTGAGAACCTCCAGAGTATCTGGCTGTGCAGAGTCAGGATACATAGATGTTTATTACACAATCCTTGTGATGATACTGGGTATAACACAGCTCTTGTGTGAGTTATGTGTGATGTTACACTAGAACGGGTCATCTCTGCTATCTTCTTGCAATATGTGTGTAAACATTAACTTCTGTTAAGTGTGATTAAGTAAATGCCATTTATTGATGACAATATATAAGGGTTGCCAGTGCAGCATGTGCTGATTTTTGAGGTTGTGTGTTGTGCTGTATAACTTTGTCTAGTTTGTCTAGGGGCTTTTTTAACATAGCTGCATGCTTTGTTCATTCAGAGAGAATTCCCAAAACTCATCTGGACACAAACATGGAAATTAAACTTATCTTTGGACTAAGGTCAAAATAGACCAGGATCTTAACTCTTGTGTTTCAGATTATTGTATTTTGCAACTTACCATTGTGATAGTAACTGGGTTTTGTGTTGTTTATATTTTTTCCTCAAATATAAAGGATGTTCTTGTCAGGGTTTAGGGTCAGGGTGGCCCCTCAGACTGATATCAGACACTCTCTGTTAACCCCCTCTCTTCAGAGGGGAAGAAAAAGAGAATAAGGGAGAGAGACTGAGCCATTAGAAAAGGAAACTAGAACAGCTTGAATGGAAATGAGAAGAATAATAAATGGAATATATACAAATATGGACAAAACCAGTATAAAACCCAACCCTCCAATGGTAATGACATCCCTGTCACTACTGATGCTGTGGAGCAGCACTGGGAGAGTCCCAGACTGGGCCCAGCAGCAGCTGGGAGCTGTGTTCAGCAGCTGGATTCTAATGCTGGATTCAGGAACACACAGCTCAGGATCAAAGGCAGAACAGAGCCCTCCTTGGTGCTCTGAAGAAGGAACCAGAAGAGGACCTGAGCCAGGCTGGGCAAAGCTGGTCACAAGGGCGCAGAGAAAGCAAGAGCCTGTGCAAGAGAGAGACCCCCCTGATCCCTCAACTTTATACTGACTATGCTGTATATTGGCTGGAATCCCTCACTGCTCAGTCTGGGGTCCCCTGTCCTGTCCCCTCCTCCCTGCAGGTGCCTTCACTCTCTGCAGCCCCAGTGTGACACACATACCCTAGCAGTGCCTTGGTCTGCACCCCAACCCTCGGCAGTGACTCTGCCCATGGGGTGTTGTCAGTATCAGCAGCAGCCCCTGCCTGTGAGAACAGGCTGCTGGATGCAGACAGGGCAGGGTGGAGAGATGAAATCGCTGACAGAATCAGCCCTGTTCTCACCCAGACCAGGCCAGTTCTAAGGACAAGGACCCTGATCTGGAATTGGGGGTTGATAGGCAAGAGGTAAGGGACTTTTGTGTGTGCTTGTTGAAGACCCTAATCCTGCACACTGCTGAAAATACATGTGCCTCTGGTTCTACATCTGTACTTCAAACTCTTACTTCTTATTAAACCTGTGTCTTGTCAATGGTACTTAAACACTGTTTGCTCAGTTTCAGAGTACTAACACATGTTAATCAAATCAGACCTCTTTATGCTTGAAATTCTTTTCTTTCCATCCTTGAACTGTTCCTTTCTCACAAGGTGTGGACCCCAATCCTGTGCAGTGTTTGATCTTTCAGGAGAGCCCCCGTGTTGCAGTGCTGCAGTCAGTGCTTCCCTTCACCTTTCTTGCTTGAGCAGTGTGCTGCTTGGTGGTTTATTGACTGCTCTTCAGGCTTTACTGAATCTTTTCCATGGAAAAGAAAGAATAACACCACTCCCAGTTACTAAATGATCGCTTAGAATTTCTTGCAAACAAGCACAAAATGCTCTTGCCCTGTGTAAAAGTCTGCACTCGTACAAAAGTTTTTGTTTAAACAGTGTAGTCAAAAAATAGTATTTGAGTGAAATCTGTCGTATTTTGATGGTAAACATTTAGCTTTTTTAGGAACAATTGTGTGGATTTATTTCATTTGTTGAATGAAGTAACTCGACTGCCTTTTTCTGCATTGGTTTCCCAAGTGATTGTGAAATCCCTTGCATCCTAAATCGGTTTATACTTCAAGATCATGCATTTTGTGCTGTGTTGGATGATTAATACACAGGTGTTTGGTTTAAATCTTAGTAAAGGAAAGCTCTTTGGTCTCTGTTTATGCTGTTCTCAGGCAGACTGTGAAGAGACACACAAAGTTTTTGTATTTATTTTAGTGGAAAGTTCATGTATTTATCTTCCCAACATTTACTTGCCAGTGTGTTTAGATTTGATACACTCCTGCTATCTTGCATTAAATCTGCTTTCAAATAATGAAGTTCATTGCTACAATCTCTGTCTAGTCATGCAGTGAAATAGTAAGTCTGTTGAAAAACTATGTTAATACTTTGTTTTACGAAAAGTTCCAATGTCACTATTACTGAGCAGAAATTCAATTGAAAGGTGCTTCTTCCCTTGTTGATACTAGCATTATCCTTTGTGGCACTTGAGGTAGTAGTTTCTTAAATGTATTCATTTCGTGTTTCTGATCTTGTACTTCCCTTTCTGTACTGGCTAGAGGAAGGTTGAAATCCCTCCCAAGTTAAGATCATTGTGTGACAATTTCAGAACAGATTTGTGTTTACCTACATGGACTTGTCCTGGTCTGGGTGAGAACAGGGCTGGTTCTGTCAGTGGTTTCTCCTCCCTGCCCTGTCTGCATCCAGCAGCCTGTTCTCACAGGCAAGGGCTGCTGCTGGCACTGACAACACTCCATGGGCAGAGTCACTGCCAAGGGTTGGAGTGCAGACCAAGGCACTGCTAGGGCATGTGTGTCACACTGGGGCTGCAGAGAGTGAAGGCACCTGCAGGGAGGAGGGGACAGGATAGGGGACCCCAGACTGAGCAGTGAGGGAATCCAGCCCAGATAATGGCATATTCAGTATAAAGCTCTGGGATCAGGAGGGTCTGGGGGGGTGTTGTCAGCATTGTTGGGGTTTGTTCATTATTGGTTCCTCTTCTCTTGAGGGTTTCTCCCCGTCAGAGCTAGGAGGACTCTGTTCTGCCTTTGATCCTGAGCTGTGTGTTCCTGAATCCAGCATTAGAATCCAGCTGCTGAACACAGCTCCCAGCTGCTGCTGGGCCCAGTCTGGGACTCTCCCAGTGCTGCTCCACAGATCAGTGACAGTGATGTCATTACCACCAGGGAGATTGGGTTCAATACTGGGGTTTTATATGTTGTATATATTCCATTTATTATTCTTCTCATTTCCATTCAAGCTGTTCTAGTTTCCTTTTCTAATGGCTCAGTCTCTCTCCCTTATTCTCTTTCTCTTCCCCTCTGGGGAAGGAGGGGGGTTGACAGAGAGCAGCTGTTATTGATCAGAGGGGCCACCCTGACCCTAAACTATGACACTTATACTCATAAAATTCTTTGTTTATACTTCTTATTTTGCCCATGGTCCACAAGAACTCTGAATGTGCACAGGCTGCGTTATTATGAGTGGCACCAGCCAAGGGCAAAGGCTCTATGTGGTAAGAGGGCAGAACCCTCTGCAGTTCACCTGCCTGGTGTCAGGGTCTGCCAAGATCTGGCAGAAGTCATCAGAAGCACCCTATGCATATTCATAAACATGGGATTAAGTGAATCTTGGTTCTTGATTCATTTCATATCTCTTAAATATGTGAGTATAAAAAGTACTGTATTAGCTGTGGAAATTTTTACTGAAACTTTTTAAGCACAGTCCTGATACCAGAAAGCATCAGGAGTGTGTTGGCTGTAACCTGTGACAGTTATTCCAATTATGGAAAGTTGTCGTGCCCAGATGATAGCCTCGTGTTAACCCTCAGGGGTTCCATGATGATGATTTTATTTCTAAAATGGGCTTGAATTTGGACAGAAGCTGAGATGAAAATGCCTTAATTTAAAGGGGTTGTGTTTGTTTTTTTGGTTTTTTTTTGTTTGTTTGGGTTTTTTTGTTTGGTCTGTTTTTGTTTTTATTTGGTTGGGTTTTTTTTGAGGAGAAGGTATTTTATGCCTTTTTTTTTTTTACTGGAATTAAAAATGCATCAGGACAGAAATAGTTGAAGGACTAACTCTGTATATAAGCCATTTAGTGATCAAGCTTGTAAATGGATTTTTGCTACTTCTCTTTGGGAAGGGAAAATAGATTATGTTCTCATGTTGCAGTTCCTCCATCACTCCCCCAAATGGGTCAAATTCCTTGTGAAGGGGAACTTCAGGTAAACTTTTTTTGTGTCTGCTCCTTATTAAAGTGTAAATCTTGCAATACAGACCACCACTGTGGACATCTTCTATGCTATTCTGACAGCATATATTAACAAAAATAATTCCTTAACCCACAGAAAAAGGGGTTGTCAAAGCCCTTAACCCAAGTGGAATTGGTTTTATGGTTAGATTATAGTGTGATACAATCATAGGATGGTTTGGGCTGGAAGAGGGCTCCAGAGCTCACCCAATCCAACCCCTGCTGTGAGCAGGGACATCTGCAACTAGAACAAGTTGCTCAGAGCCTCCTCAAGCCCCACCTGGAATGTCTCCAGGGATGGGGCCTCCACCGCCTCCCTGGACAACCTGTCCCAGTGTCCACTATGATGAAGAACTTCTTTCTAACATCCAATCTAAATTTACTCTTTGCCGGTTTAAAACCATTGCCCCTTGTCCTGTCACTCCAGGCCTCTGTGAACAGGCCCTTTCCCGCCCTTTTGTAGGCCCCCCTCAGACACTGGAAGGTGCTTTAAGGTCTCCCCAGAGCCTTCTCTTCTCCAGGCTGAACAACCCCAGCTCCTTCAGCCTGTCCTGGAAGCAGAGCTGTTCTAGCCCCTAGACATCTCCATGGCCTCCTCTGGGCCTGCTCCATCAGCTCCATGTCACTCCTGTGCTGAGGGCTCCAGAACTGGACACAGGGCTCCAGGGAAGCTCTGCCCAGAGCAGAGCAGCAGAATCCCCTCTCTCCAGCTGCTTGTCTTATGTTGTTGCCTTAATAATTTAGACTTTTAAGCTCCTTCCACTTCCATGCAAATTTTATGTCAGTTCACAAAGAGTTCTTCAGTTTTCTAAGTGCAGACTCTTCCTCACAATACTGTTTTCCAGCAGATTTTTTTTCCTGAAGGCTTATTGTCCCTTCAGTCTTCAACATGACACTAGTTTAGGGCTGACAAGATAGTGAGATTGTAATGGTGTTTCTTTTTTAGTCAGAGTTTGCACAGCTGCTTGTTCATAGTGACTTTGATGGAAAATATAGATGATTGAATGATATTCCATATGTTCTATGAGGTTTTTTTTAACTGTGACACATGAGATTGTGAAGTGAAAAAATGTCTTGGCAGTTAAATTCTGGACTATCTGAAACATCAACCGTAAAAAAAAACACAAAACAAACCAACACCAAAACAACAGTAAAGTGAAACCACAAAGAAAACCTCAAACAAACCAAACAGTGAAAAAAACCCCAAACAAAACCAAATTCCAAACCATCATTCCAGGGACCTAGAGGATCATCTAGTCCAAACCCCCTGCCAGAGCAGGGTCACCTAGACCAAGTCACCCAGGAACAGATCCAAGCGGGTCTGGAATGTCTCCAGAGAAGAAGACTCCACAACTTCCCTGGGTAGCCTGTTCCAGAGCTCTGTCACCCTCACTGTGAAAAAGGTTTTCCTTTTGTTTCCCCTAAACATCTTGTGCTCCAATTTTCTCCCGTTGCCTCTTGTCCTGTCATTGGATGACACTGAGAAGAGTTTGGCTCCATCCAATGTCTACATATTGGTAGACATTGATGATGTCCCCCCTTAGTCTCCTCTTCTCCAGGCTAAGGTGCCCCAGCTCTCTCAGCCTCTTCTCAGCAGGGAGGTGCTACACTCCCTTAATCATCTTGGTGGTGCTGTGCTGGACTGTCTCCAGTAGCTCCCTGTTTCTCTTGAACTGGGGTGCCCCAAACTGGACACAGTATTCCAGGTGGGGCCTCACCATCACAGAGTAGAGGGCTAGAAGAACCTCCTTTGACCTGCTGGCCACACTCCTCCTAATCCACCCCAGGATGCCATTGGCCACCTTGGCCACAAGTGCACATTGTTGGCTCACATGAGCCAACAAGGACCCCCAGGTCCCTTTCCCCAGAGCTACTCACATGGGTGGGCTTGTTTCTCACAGTGGGGCCACAGGGCTGGCAGCAAAGGGGTCTGCTAGGGCAGGAGCCAGTGGGAAATGCCCTCTCCAAAGGAAGGTTCTCCCTGATGCTTCAGGATATCTCTGGTGCAAGGAAGGGCAGAAAAGAATGCAACGAGCAGCTTACAGTTAGGTGTCATGATTTGAGCTGAGAACTTTATGGTCGGATGTTAAAACTTCCATGTAATTAAAATAGTTTTTCACAGTATATTTATCTTGCAAGACATGACAACTGAAATGGATATATTAGGTACTGTAGATTTCACCACAGAGGCACCTGAGGAGAGAAAACTGTCTGCTTCAGACAGTACCCTAAGCCTACTGAAGGATTTTGTTCCACATATTCCTATCTTCTTAATCTTTCATCTGTGCCAAAGAGTCTATTTAGAAAAGAAGTGCAAATTACAACTGATGTCACACTGAAAACTCGAAGGTCTTGGCTTTATTCTGCTCAGCCTCGCACTGATGCATTGTAGTGGTGTGCTTGGCACAGCCCAAGGCATTTAGTGAAGAAAATCCTGAGTCCTCGAGGCAGAAACAGGAGATATTACTGTGTTGTCTCCAAATACTAGGATGTAAGTGTTCCTGCTTATCAAAAATAAGCCTTTTGCAAGTAACATGGTGCTGAATTGCTTAGGTTGCCTTGGCTTGTGCAGTCAGTTCTGTCACAAAAGTGCACTGGTGAATTCTCATCACTCTGATGCTTTCTGCACAAACTCACTGTGCCTTAGCCTGGCTCTGGGGTTTAGCACAGGGCTGGGTGTGTGCTGTGGGCTGCTGTTGTGTAAGCCAAGACTTGCTGAGGCTGGTGGGGCACCAGATGAAGAGTGCTGGGCTACATTGGGTTTGGCACCCTTGGGTTCTTCGTGTATGCTGAGCCTGGCAATGATGAAAATGCAGAGTTCCATGACGGCTTGTCAAGAAAACTCTGCTCTGCAGAACTGTTTGGTGTTGTTCAGACCAGTGACAGCAGGGTAGGTGTTCTGAGTATCCAGGGGAGAGGCAGACTGGGCTTAGGGGAAAATATTTCACTGAGAGTACCCAGAGCCTGGCACAGGCTGCTCAGGGAGGGGGTTGAGTCCCCAGCCCTGGGGCTGGTGAAGGGTCGTTTGGATGTGGGTTTGAGACACATGGTTTAGGGGTGAGCTTTGTAGAGTAGGGCTGATGGTTGGACTGTGTGATCCCAGGGGGCTTTTCCAACCTTGAATGATTCCGTGATTCTGTGATCTCCCTCTCTCCTCTCCCCTCCCCCTGTACTAGAGATCCTACAGCAGTGGCCAGTGGTTGCAGCAGGTGATTCCTACAGACTTTGGGAAGTGGCTCCCATGGAAGCTTTCTGGTACATGAACAAAGTGAAATGTTCTTGAAGATAATGAGGGGAGAGTTCCTGATATGTGAAAAACAAGTTACTGCAGTGAAATATATTAGTACATTTTAAGGTGATTAATTCAGCAAATAGTTGACAAAACTTAGAAGGTACTGGAGTAAACTTTAGAGATTATGAATATTTTTTTCCTGCTGGCAGTGGTTGTCAAGTGCAACTTTATCATAACTGCTAATGGGTTGGTATATAACTGAAATTATTTTTGTGTCTCCTCGATAAGAAAAAGGTATCTTTCCGTAGCACATTCTAGCATCCTTTTAACAAGGAGAAATCTCGCAGTATTTGGAAGTGACATAGTCTCTCCTCTGCTGCTTCTGCTCTAATACCTGCAAGTCCCAGTTCAGATGGTCCTGGTTTTATACTGCATTCTCGTGTCCCTTCCTCAGAAGTTTTTTTTCACCTTAGCAATTGTATTTGTTCTGAGAGAGAAAACAAGAAGTGGGGAAACTGTTTCAGAACTGAGTTTACAAGATTTAATGGCAAGAAAGGAGGCAGTCAGATACTGGAAGATATGGAGGACTGAACAGGTTTTTTTGTGGAAAGAAAGAACCTGGTCTTCTCTGTTAATAAAAATCCTGCTATATAATTTAATAATAAATAAATAGTGCTAATTAGTTTCTCCAATTTGCAATGGATTTCAAGTCCAGGATTGTGTCTGAGTTAATAAGCTGCCACAGAGAGAGGTTAAAGGAGACTTGAGAATTGTGTTACCATTGCTTTAGTTTCATGAGCTGAATGTCAGAGCAACAGGACATGTGAGAGCAGAGTGCTTTCTAAAGCCTCTGTTTTTTCAAGAGCCAAAGACAGATTTTTGCAAGGCTTTTGAGTTGTATAGCCCATGGGTAACTAACTTTAACATTTGAACCCAGAAATGCAGAATACCTACTACTCATTTGCAAGGTGTGGGGCGGTTTCAGCATCACTTGCTGCTGTAGCAGCACAGAGGCAGTTACTTGACAGATCAGTGAAGTTAAAACCTTTAATCTCTGATTTATTTTTTTTTAAACCAAAGGCATGGGTGTGTAATTTTTTCCAATAATTTCAGGTTTTTCCATTTTGTTTGGATGAATTAACCATAAGGTTCTGTGACCTGTGCTCAAACTATGTGGAGATATTAGAAAGAGAAGGGATTGCTGTTAAAATTCAGTTGAACTGTAGCACTTTGCTATTTCTTAATTGCCACTAGCTTCTGGCTTCTGCAGATTTCCTGACAGCTGCTGTTTCCTGGGCTGCTAATGGAAACTAAAACTGAAGTTTTAAAGGCGTTTTACCAAACACCAAAGGAATTTGCTTTTGTTACTATGTGAAGATTCTTTATCCTATCTTTTTTAAATGCACAGGTGCTCCTCTTAGGGTTGTGTCAGTACCCTGCCTTGAACAACTATTGATCAGCTAAGTAAGTTTGCATTGGAAGAGGTGTGTGGAATGCACCTACCTGAGGAGTTTAGCTGTGGAGCCAAACTCATGCCTTACTGCTGCCCAAGTGCAGATTTTACTTTGCTGCTCGCCCTCTTCCCTTGGGCATTCTCAAGTTTTTTCATTGTTCTGGGTCCCAGTGAATTTATCAGACCAGCCACAGATTTGTGAGTCATTCCTAAAGCATCCCGAGACTAGAGAGAGCTGTTCTGAGCAATATAGGGATGGAATTCTAAAGTTCATCAAGACAGCTAGATGGCAGGCAAGTCTGCATCAAAATGGCAACAGAAATGTTTTAATTGCAAGAAAGTTTGCTGATAATGCTGATAATCTATAAAAGCTTGTCTAAAGGAAAGCTTCATGAACTGAACTTTAATTTTATGCCTTGTCTATATAAAAGGACTTTTTGCATGTACAGGTATTGAACTATAAATGACAAATACAGTAGTAAGTCCATCTGATTAAGAAATAGTATTTTTTTTTAACAAGAATGTAAAAAATTAAGAATAACTGTTCATATTTTAGAACTTTGAGACGATTAAACCCCCTTTTCTGTGTTATACTACCAATGGGGCAGATTTATTTACATTATCTAACACTGGATGAAACAGTCTGCATTTGGATAGTGAATTGCTTCATCTTCCCATCCAAGATCCCTGTTCATGTTGCAGCTGCCTGAGCTCTACCAGAACTGGCTGGCAACCCCATCTGTGATTTCAGAGTATTGACAGGTAAATGGGATGGTTGCTGCCACTCACTATTTGCACACCTCTGCAGCTCTCTACAGCTGCCATGGGAAAAGGGTTTCTGTGAGCTAAATACTGAGTTTAGATACAGATCTGTCGAGGTTTGCTCATGCTCAATTAAGTTTTTAATAGAGGAGCATGGAAGTTGTGAAACTTATTTGTCTTATGGTTCTTCTATTAGTTTATTTACTATTTATTCTCATGAGGTGGTACTCAGTCTATTGGTGTATGTGAAAAATAAAAAAGGGCACAAGTTCTTGGTAATTTCACTCTAATTTTCTCTAAATGGGCTTGGTATTATTGCGGTAACTGACACTGCAGGTCAGTGCCATGCCCTTGATTTCAGGGGCGGGCCAGCAGAGCAACCAAAGCCAATGCAACATATAAATTCTTAAGAGTTCCGACATTTCTAAAACCATTTTGTCCTGTCCTTGCCCTTCCATCTGCTTTTCTGCTGCTGACTGCTGCTGTGCCCACTAAATTACTTGCTGAGAGGATCAAAGATTGAGTGGTTGGGAATGCTAGGGCTGAAGGTAAGAGGGTCCTGCTTCCCTTGGCAGCTGCTGCTGCAGGTACAATGAAAAAATAACATTAAATACAGTTTATGTTCTGTTGCAGTCAGGCCTCCTCATGTGTTTAGTTTGCAAGTCTTGGAGCTGTTGCTCTTGTTGCAGATCCTTTGCTAAAGTCACCTTTCTCCTGAGATTAAGAACTTCAACTTCTAGAGTTTCAACTTCAGATCCTGGGTGGAGTCTGGTGCTGAACAGAACCCAGTATTTCCTCAGAAATGTGGCTGGTGAGGGAGGAGCCTCCTATTGACTGGCACAGGGACAGCCAGAGAACCACAGAATCATTCAGAGTGGAAAAGCCCCTTGGGATCACCCAGTCCAACCATCGGCCTTACTCTACAAAGCTCATCCCTAAACCATATGTCTCAAAACCACATCCAAATGACCCTTCAATGGTGACTCAACCCCCTCCCTGAGCAGCCTGTACCAGGCTCTGGATAATCTTTCAGGGAGAAACTTTTCCCTAATGCCTAGTCTGCCCCTCCTGTGGAGCAGCTGGAATCCATCCCCTCTTGTTCTGTCACTAATGACCTGTGAGCAGAGCCCAGCACCAGTCTCTCTCCATTGCCTGTCAGGTGCTGTAGAGAGTGAGGAGGGTTCCCCTCAGACTCCTCTTCCTCATGCTAAACACTCCCAGCTCCTTCAATGGCTCCTCATCAGATTGATTCCCCAGGCGCTTCCCCAGCTCCACTGTCACCTCTGCACTGGCTCCAGCACCTCCAGATCTCTCTTGGATTGAGGTGCCCAAACTGGACACAACACTCCAGCTGTGGCCTCCCCAGTGCCCAGTCCAGGGGTACAATCCCCTCCCTGCTCCTGCTGCTCACACTCTTTCTGATCCAGGCCAGGATGCTCTTGGCTTTCTTGGCCCCTGGGCACACTACTAGCTCCTCTTCAGCCTCTTGTCCATTAGAACACCCAGGGCCTTTTCCCCCAGCAGCTTCCCAGCCACACTCGCCAGTTTGCTGCAGCCCGTCTGACATGGCAGAAATACCCAGCACTCAGAGAAATGCTGAAGTGCATCACACTGTGTTCACAGCCATGCTGAATGTCCATTCAGTAACCTGACAGACTTCAATAATTTCTTTCTATTTTTCATTTCAGAGGTTTACAGGCTGGGTTCAGATATTAATTGAAGACCAATGCAATTTAGCAACAGAATCACAGAATGTTAGGTGTTGGAAGGGACCTAGAAGGTCATTCAGTCCAACCCCCCTGCCAGAGCAGGATCACCTAGACTAAGGTGGATCACCCAGGAACAGATCCAGGTGGGGTTGGAATGTCTCCAGAGAAGGAGACTCCACAACCTCCCTGGGCAGCCCGTTCCAGTCTCTATCACCCTTACTGTGAAAAAGTTTTTCCTTGTGTTTACCAGAAACTGCCTGTGCTCCAACTTACTCCCATTGCCTCATGTCCTGTCATTGGATGACATTGAGAAGAATGTGACTCCATCCTCCCTATACTCAGCTTTAACATATTTATAGATACTAATGAGGAACCCTCTCAGTCTCCTCCAGGCTAAAGAGCCCCAGCTCTCTCAGCCTCTCCTCATCAGGGAGATGATCCACTCACTTCAGCATCTTGGTGCCCTGTCCTGGACTCTCTCCAGTAGCTTTTTGTCCCTCTTGCATTAATCAAAGACCAATGCAATGTAGCAACCCTGACTGTAGCATGCTGCTTTGAGATGGCGACTTTGAGGTGAAAAAACAAAATTACCATATAAAAAAACCCAAACCCTCAACTACTATCTTACTAAACATCAACAAAATAATAGAAAATAATTTTTAGCCACTCTTAATGTGTTCTGGGAATAGTATTAATCTCATGTTTTGTATAATTTTGGTTAGTTAAATTAATGCATTATTTTTATAATTAATGTTAGTTTTGTTTTCTTAGTTTGCTTTTTTTACCATTTTTATATTGTATCTACCCCCAACCCTTCTTTTTTTCTTTTGTAACATAGACGTGGTCTTTTGGATTATGGCTTGTGAACATAGATTTTAGGATAACACATCATTATACAGTGAAATATGTATTGAACTCAGTCATCTACACTGAACTTACAGTAAGTCCACTTACTCTTTTCAAATTAATACTCTGAAAGAAAATTGAAGGTATCTGTGAAAAAATTCTCATATCCTGTATTATGCTCCTGCTGATAATTTCTTTCTGGTGATGCCTGCCTGTTGCCACTGGAAAAGACAGAATGACTGAATGATGAGAATCATCCAATATGTCTTGGGTGTCTCCAATACATATTTATCCTTCCCTAACTCTGTAAGAAGAGTTGAGGCAGTGGGAGGAGTTGAGGAGGAAGGGTCTTGAAAATAACACCCTGGGGCTGCTAGTGGTGGTTGGAAGCATCCAAGTAGCCCAGGCTGCTTTCAGTGTGTATATACATTTTCCTTACCTAAAAATCTGCTGTTCTAATTCTACTCTTAATTACACCATGTCCTAAACAGACCCTCTGGAAACATCAGCTCTGAAGCTGCATTGGTGAACAAAGATTTGCAGTTGCAGGTAGTCTTTACAAGAGGGCATTAGTAATAGATGCACTGACAATGAAAGAGTTAAAGGTATGAGATAGTTGGCATTCTATGGAGGAAAAACACCTATTTGTCATCTTCCAGTGTTCTTCCTCAGAGAGTTCAACTGAAACTGGAAACCATTTCAGAAGATGTTCCACCAGTGGCTCACAAGGCTGTTCTGGGTGGCTGCTGAAACTGACCCATGATACATTCTGGGCTAAAATAAATCTGATTATGGCTGTGGTAAATACTGATGATGCTTCACACTTGTGCTTGCATATGCTTGGGTGGAAGGCACCCTATTTGGGGGATTTTATATTGCTAAAAATCTAATAATCTAATAAATTAGATAATATATTATCTAATAAATCTAATAAAAAGCATCTACTGAAAATGAAATGTCATCTCAGTGCAGGGAGGGTGCCTGCCTTTTTTTCAGTGTTCTGCTATGTTAATGGGTACAAAAAGATCTAGATGAGGTTTTAAACATAGTAAAACTCTTTCAACTCGAGTCTTGTGCCTTTTTACTGGCAAACTGGTATTGTATTTAGATGATTTTGTTAAAAAATAAAATTAATTAGTTAATTATTTTGTTGTAAGGTGAGGAGTTAAAGAACTAACTTTCATTATTTGGGTATTTATATATCTCTTTGCCCGAGATTGGTTGTGTTACCATTTGCATCTAAAATTGAACTTGTTTTAATTTAATCGTTGGACTCTTCAGGACTCCAGTAAGGACTCAGTTTTAAGACAGACTCCAAATCTAAGCAATGTATCAGAGAAAATATTTAAATAAAGTCGTACATTAAAATGTTTTCATATCCAGCCATGGTGTTAAATGTGTCTAAAAACTGAGCTTTTGTGATTAGATTCTAAACTTATATTGCTGTTTTGGGTTTTGTTTTTTTATTTTTGTTTTTTTCTTTAATCTTTTACATCTCAAACATTTTGTCCCTTTCTGCAGGTCAGTTATAAACAGTGATGTCTTTTACTTTGCATTGGAATGTAAAAGTGAATGTGTTTTCACTTGGAGACAAGTCTTAAGACACCCGAGTACAGCTGTTGATATCACTACACCCCAAATAGTTTCTTTTTAACCTGTTAGTCATGTCTCCTCAAAAACCACCACAGCACTCCAGAGCAAAACAGATCAAAGAAGTTAATAGTAGGTGGTAATTTTTCAGAGGATGTTTTCATGAAAGGAATATATTAGAGGCTTTGTTTATTATTACCTGATGGATGATGTCACAATTAATCATGATGTAAACTTTCTAAAACAACATGACAGACTTTCAGAAAAGCTGGATAAAGATTGTATTATTCATGATTTCCTGGACTTGTCACCTACTGTTCTTTGATCTTTGATCATAAAATAATTGATAAAAATTTTGTAATGTATAGACTTCTAACTTAAAAATCTAGTGTAAAACTTGTCACTGAAGCAGTTTCTTGAGTAAAATATTGCAGATTGAATTATATGTACAGGCAGTGCACAGACTAATTCAGGCAGACCTTATTTTGGTTGCCTGGTGATTGCAGAGAGGGAGATAAGAAAGATCTTGTTCATTTTTCTAGTTAGGGAACCAAGAGTAGAAACAGAACAAAAACAACCTTTCCACTTACCAGCTCTTGTGGACAGTTTAGAGCTAGGATCACGACCTTTGTTGTTTTTAAAAAGAATTCTCCAGTAATCTTGTGGGGATAGTAAAACTCTTGTATTAATTAGAAGTTGTTAGATGTCTGCCTTGAAAGAACTTTTACTGACTGTCCACATAACAAGATGAGGCTTTTAGTCTTTTTCAGCTAGTTCTTCAAAACACTGCTTAAAATAAAGTAAGAATTGGGCAATATTTTGGAGAGTAAGTGTGATCTCAGTCTGGTGCTGTCAGTTGTCCTTCTGTTTTCCAGTCCCTTTAACTTAGCTGTGTGACTCTGGCTTTGTTTTTTATGGTAGGGTGTTCTTGATGCCAGGATGGGTGCACTTCTCTGGGTAAAACCTGTCTGGATGTCCAGGCCCGCAGAGCTGTGGTCCATGCAATTACATCAGATGGCAGCTGGTGTTTCCCAGGGCTGGGGCCAGATCGGTTTAGTATCTAGAAAAGGGGTCAGGGGTACCCTCAGTAGCAGCTGAAAACAGTTTGTGTGGAAGTGTTGGTCTGCTGGAGGGCAGGAAGGCTTTGCAGAGGCCTCTGGCCAGGTTGGATCCGTTGCCTGTGTTTGGGGGTCAACAAGGCCAAGCGCTGTTTCACTAGGGTCACAACAACCCCATGCAGTGCTTCAGGCCTGGGGAGGCCTGGATGGAAAAAAAGATGGAGGTTGTTGGCTGGTGTCTGTCAGAGTGTGATCACAGAATCACAGAACCACACAGAACCACAGATATTAGGGGCTGGAAGGGACCTAGAAGATCATCTAGTCCAACCCCCCTGCCTGAGCAGGATCACCTAGACCAAGTCACCCAGGAACAGATCCAGGCGGGTCTTAAGTGTCTCCAGAGATGGAGACTCCACAACCCCCCTGGGCAGCCTGTTCCAGAGCTCTGGCACCCTCNTCCTCAGAAGGGAGATGCTCCATTTCCCTAATCATCTTGATGGCCCTGCGTTGGACTCTCTCCAGCAAATCTCTATGTGATCCAGCAGTGTGCCCAGGTGCCAACAGCATCCTGGCCAGTGACTGTGCCCAGCAGGCCTGGGGTTGGCTCTGCCTCTGAACAGCACCAGTGAGTCCTCACATTGAACATTGTCTTCGGTTTGAGGCCCCTCACGAGGACACTGAAGAGCTGGAGCCAAGGAGCGGTCTGGAGGAGTGGCTGAGGGCACTGGGGTTGTTTAGTCATCCTGAAGAAAAGGAGGCTGAGAGGTGACCTTAGGTGGAGTGGTCAGGTATGTGTACCTCTCTGAGGGGGAGACCAGGGCGGCAGCTGGCTGCTGGGGTATCTGGGTGAGTCCAAGTGGCTACCAGGGGCACCACAGGATCTGGATATCTCTAAGGAAATGACCACAGGGCACTGGGAGATCAGTGGAGTCTCAGCTATCACATATAACACATATATATGTGCCTATGTGTCTCTGAGGGTGTACGACCATAGCAGGGCTAGGAGCAAGACAATCTCATCAAGTTCTGTGTGTACAGCAAGCAGACCCCAGGAACACTGCGTAAGCAACTGGAGTAGTGCCTTTGAGGGCATGAATGTCCAAGTGTCAGAACTCCATCCCAGTGGAGACTGGGATGCAGGGAACAGCTGCTGGGGGTCTGAGTCCACCTGCTGGGGGCTCCACCTTGCATGCAGGTGGGCTGCTTGGCTAGAGAGCACAGCCGGGCCAGGCTGTTTCAGTCACAGAATCACTCTGGTTGGAAGAAACCTTTTAAGATCACACATGATGTCAGGGGTTGGAAGGGACCCTGGAGATTTCCAAGTACAACACCCATGCCAGAGCAGGCCCATGGAATAGAATCTAATCCATCACAGGGCACACAGGAACCAGCCAGGGGGGCTGGAAACTGTCCGGAGATGGAGACTCTACAACCTCTCTGGGAAGCCTCTTCCAGGCTCTGTGACCCTCCCTGGAAAGGAGTTCCTCCTCATGTTGAGGTGGTACCTCCTGTGCCTCAGCTTCCATCCATTCCCCTTGTCCCAAGGCACAGGTTAGAAGATCATTGAGTCCAACTGTCAGCACTGCCAGGTGACCACTGAACTGTGTTCCTAAGCACCATAACTCCATTTATTTTAGACAACTCCAGGGGTTGTGGTGAGTCCAGCACTTCCCTGGGCAGTCTGTTCCACTTGCTGGACAGTGCTGCTGCTGTTTGTGTTCGTCTGCTTGTTGTGTGTGTCTGTGATCTGTTCTCACTGTGATGTATATATACACATACATGTAGGTGTGCTCTGAGGGGGTGCCTGCTGGGGATACCTGCTCATCCTCACCACTGGCCGTGTTGGGGGTGTTGGAGCTGCTGCAGCTCTGTTCCCTTTGGGCTGCCAGTGGCAGCCTGAATTCCCTTCAGATTCCTTTGGCACTGCCCTTCACCTCCACAGTGGAGAAAGTGAACATCACTCCTCAATCTTTTCAGAGGAAATAAATACTGTAAGCAGGCTGGAAGGCAAGTGGTTTTCTTTGCAAGATTATTGCATTAGTGTGTCACCATTGTGACACATAATGTGGCACCATTAGATGGTTTAAAAGGACTAGTTGTACAGCAGCGTTTATTCATCATTCTAGCAATGGAACAGCAAAGCAAATACTCAGAAAAGTTAAAAAAAATAATGTACTGTTCTTGCAGGCAAGTAAAACCTTAATTAAGCAAGTAATACCTTAATTTCCACTGGGAATGGAGAAATCTGAGATGTCAGTTTGCATGGGATGTGAACTCTGCCAGTTGCTAAACGGCCCATGAACTGGGCACAGAACTGAAATGCAGCACTTCTCTCAACAGGAGGTAAACCAGGTGATAACAACCCCCCTGAGTGACACATGGTGCCCTCTGCATTCCCTGGAAGCACGGTGCCCTCTACATTTTCTGGAAGCAAGGTGCTCTCTGCATTCCCTGGAAACGTGGTGCTCCCTGTATCCCCTGGCAGGATGGTTCTCCCTGCATTCCCTGTCAGCATGGTGCCCCTCTGCATTCCCTGGAAGCATGGTGCCCTCTGATGCTTTGCAGGTCGTCTCAAACTAAAGGAGTCTGGGATGTTCCCGATTGCTGTCTGGCTTTCTTAACGCTAGGGCACTGGTGCCATCTGGTGGTGTTAATGCATCATCAGAAATGAGGAGGAATGACTCGGGAGGAGTTTTGAGATGTCAGAAATTGCTGGCATGACACTTAAAGGGGTAGATGGGTCCGTGTGCTGCTTTAGCATGTCACTAAGAGAGAGTCCAGCGCAGGGCACCAAGATGCTGAAGGGAATGGAGCATCTCCCTTATGAGGAGAGACTGAGAGAGCTGGGGCTCTTTAGCCTGGAGAAGAGAAGACTGAGGGGGGACCTCATCCATGTCTGTCAATATGTTAAGGGCAGTGTCAGGAGGATGGAGCCAAACTCTTCTCAGTGTCATCCAATGACAGGACAAGAGGCAATGGGAGTAAGTTGGAGTACAAGAGGTTTCAGGTAAACACAAGGGAAAACTTTTTCACAGTGAGGGTGACAGAGCTCTGTAATGGGTTGCCCAGGGAGGTTGTGGAGTCTCCTTCTCTGGAGACACTTAAGACCCTCCTGGATCTGTTCCTGGGTGACTTAGTCTAGGTGACCCTGCTGTGGCGGGGAGGTTGGACTGTATGATCTTCTAGGTCCCTTCCAACCCTTAACATTCTGTGGCAACTGTGCAGTGAAGTCGGTCATAAAAAACTACACGCAGCTGTTATTGATAACATAAATTATCTTCTGTTTCTGCATTTTTGATTTTTGTAGTTATCACAACGTTCTCGCTGCCAGTCTGTCTGAAGTTTCTGTGACTGATACCATTTGTAACTAAAAATTCAACAGCACAAACCTGCCAGCAGTTGAAATTAACAACTTGGACACCTGAGGCCAGAGCAACAACAAATACTGTTCTCTTTATCTTTCTGTCTCTGACAAAAAAAAAAAAAAAAAA
>VYZU01076515.1:23790-66638 GCA_013401355.1 Ceyx cyanopectus
AAAATAAAAACTTGGAACCCCGGGGGCAAAACAAAAAAAAAATTTTTTTTTTTTTTTTTTTTTTCATCGAAAAAAAAAAAAAAAAAAAAAGCATCTTGCATCTGAAATTGTTACGTGAGGTAATAATTGCATCATTCTGTAGACTACTGCAGAAGCTCTACTGACCTTGTTAACAGTGAAAGTAGGGCTGCGAGTGCTCCTCCAGCTCACTGGAAATACATTCTTGACTCACAAATACCCTGCCTTGTGATGGGAAGGTTTGCAGAAACGCAAGGTACTTCACATTAAGCTTGTGGGACTTTTTAATCCATTTCACTTAACAGTAGTTCTTGTTGATGTTTTGCTGGTCAGCATATTATAGTAAGTTACTGATAAAAAATTGTCCTTATGGAACACAGATCTGTCTGTTCAGCCATTCACAATTCATATTTTTCTCTTGCAGCTGGGTAAAGTAACAGGCTTTTAAAATCTTTTAATCCAGTTAATTGAAAAGGCACAGAGATACTGGAGGTGGAATTAGGGTTCCTTGATATTGAGGCATTCATTTTTCTAGGTATATGGTTATGTTCACAACATCCGGAGTGGTTTTTTTTATCCTGTCTGTGAGGTGAGCCTGTCATGTGAGATCTTCTCAGACCTGTTCAACTAATGTAGTTTGTGGAAATAGATGGAAACAGCTGCTAAAATTGAAAATATTCAGTTCAAGAATTCAATCTTCAAGAATTCAGTATTCAATTCAAGAATTCATTATCTAGTGCAAGAATTCAATATTCAAGAATTCAATAGTCAATTCAAGAATTCAATATTCAAAAATTCAATATTCAATTTGAGAATTCAATATTCAATTCAACAATTCAATATTCAAGAATTCAGTATTAAATTCAAGAATTCAATATTCAGTTTAAGAATTCAATTCAAGAATTCAGTGTCCTTGTGGTTTGAGGCATATGCTGCTCCTGTAACTGTTGTTCTGTATTTCAGTGCGGCACAACCTTAGTACCTGTCAGTAATTACTGGGCAAAAAACTCACATCTCCACATTCAGGTTTTTCACCCAGGCTTCCTGCACTGTGAGAATTACATCTCTTATTTTTTAACAGAGTAAAACTATTGTGCTGTATTTCAGCAAAAATAAAAGTGTGTATGTTTAACTTTTATTAGAGCAAGGTTGTACTAGGCTGTAAATCCTTCCGTTCTGGATGTGCACCTATCAGTAGTGACTTGCTGTTTTGTTTTGCCAAGATGGGTTCGTGGTACAAAGGAGATTTACAGAGTGATAATCTGCCAGGTTATCAGAGCAGAGACAGCTGATTACAGATGTTAAAGAACATCTGTTTCCCAGTGTAGTGCTAACCTCTGGCTTGTGATGTGTAGGATCAGTAGGGTGATCCACCTGCCCTGCCTCAGAAACTGCCCAGGTATATAATTTAGTTGCATTTCCCTGTGGCAGACACCTCCTGAAGTTTCTGCTGCCCACCTGGGAGGCTTTCTGTCCTTGCTGAGGACTTCTGTGAGTTCCAAAACAAGAGCATCTCATGCAAATCTTCGTTGCCATCAGTTAACAGGAATTTTTTCTCGGAATGTGATCACAGTTCACACATGAATTACTTTTTACATGCATTGTACTGAAGTTCTTGCCCAGTGCCTCCTTCATATGTTGTTGTGTCCCTGTATTTGTAATTCCCTTGGCAATATAACAGTAAAATCAGTAACTGCAGCTTTTGGTGGGTTTTTTGGGTTGTTTTGTTTTGTTTTTTTTTTTTTGTTTGAGAAGGAAGATGGGAATGGTCTTACTAATTCCAGAGTAGATTCTGGAAATGTGAATTCTTTCCTTGAAAGCATTTCTGGAAACTGAAGATACAAGGCACAGGTTACCTTCAAATAATCTTGAAAAATGAGAATAATACTTATCTGCCTATAGATCTTGAAGTAAAATCTTTTTTCTTACAGGCTTATTCATCCAGTCCATAGGTTGTGGTTCAAGGTATCTGTTTGTTTATTAGGTTATTTTCACTGTCTTGTATGAAGATAAAGAATGACTTTTAATTTTGAGTTAACATGGTGACATGAGTACTTGAATTTTTCTTGGATGTTTGTGTCCTTTCATAGGAGGCTAAATTACATTTTCCCTCTGATGGTCTAATTCTGACATTCTTTTCCTAACTCAGAAGCGCCCCCACCCCTGTGATTAATCTTACTCAAGGTACTTCTGGATGAATCTAGTGAGCTAAGTATTTCTCTTTGGCAGCTGAATTTTGAGGCATGTTAGATGTTCATTTTCAGGCTATTTTTCTGTCTTTTCAGGTCTCTGGATGGCAGACTCTGAAAAGAAATGCTGTTTTAAGAGGTATGCCTCATGTAGGCCAAAGTATTCCTGACTAGTCTGTATATGTATGGTAAGACCATGCTTTTAAGGGGTCCCTCTGCTGATCCTGCCTGTGAGCTTGCACAAGGAGTAGCTTTCAGTGCTGAAATAGCTCTGGAAGGTGGAAGCTTGTGCAGAAACAAGCTTTTCTTCCTGGTGACAGCCTCACTAGGGAGATCTCCAGTACCCTGCTTATACTTTGCTTGTTCACTTCAATAGAACACCTCCTCACTGGGTAACGTACAGCACAAACAAAACCCATTGGCTGTCTGACATGCATATTCCCTGACAGCCTCTCCCATGTCTGTGTGGTTTTGTTTGTCTGCTCATTTTTTAATGGGGAATACTGTTCAGATTCTTTTGTAATTGTCATCATCCCATCCCTCCTGGTTTGATGTACAAGGCAGAGGCTGACACTATGCCAACAGTGTAGTGTAAATATGATGTCAGTTGGAACCAAGATGAAGAAATGCTAATCTTTGTGCATGTGATAATTTCTCTTTATTAGCTGGTTGTTTAGAATGTTTTGTGTGTTTCAGTTTTCATGTTCAAGCACTTGGGAGAGAGAATAACAGCCTCCCTTTGTTGATGTGTGTTTTCCTGTAAAATTAATTTCATTACAGCTGTTAGGAAAACAGTCACTTCTAAACTGAATTAGATAGCTGCTTTTTTATGTTTCCCATCAATTTCAGGATTCAGAAGTGGCAGAATGTAGAAAAGTGAGCTTTCCTTAGTCTTTCTAAGAGAAAGATTGGTCTGGCACAGTCTTTTTATTTTACTTTTTTTTTTTTTTTTTTTAAGAAAACCTCTTAATTCTTCTTCACAAGAGTGTCCAGTGATAGGACAAGGGGAGATGGTTCTAAACTGAGGGGAAATAGGTTTAGACTGTGTGAAAATTGAAAGTCCAAAACAAGATTTCCATTAAAGTCTACAATTTAATGAGTAAATAGAAGCAAGCAAACAGCGCTGGGCGCGCTGGTAGTCTCTTCTCTACTAAGACATGCACCCCGTACAGTTCCAGTTTTGGGGTTTTATTCCTTCTACTAATACATATTCATAACTATTTCCAAGAAAAGGTGGTTCTGTGTAAACGCTTTCTAGGAATAGGTGTGTCCCTTTTAGTGCATACCCTCTTCTCCTCGGGGTTTTCTGGTGGTCGTTGGAGGAAGTAAGTAGTCTTCCTTGGTTTGTCCTCAGAGTGACCCCAGATCTTCACACATGTGCTTTACAAAGTTGTTTTTTTCTTGCCCAATACCATGCGGTTAGCAACAGAACCGGTTTAGCCCCGTACACTAGCTTTTGCAAGAGGCAAGAACTATATACATACCACCTTACTTCCTCTAAGCCTGCAGTTACACAAAAAAAACCCCAGACATACTGCGGTTAAGGATTACATGTATAGAGAGGGTTACATTTCACCATGTGGCCCTAGCATTGTTTTATATTGACACGAATCAGGTGAACACATTTCACAGACTGGATCTTAGTAAAAAGTTCTTGAGTGAGAGGGTGGTGACACTGCACAGCAGATGGCCCAGAGAAGCTATGGATGCCCTGGAGGTGTCCAAGGCTGGGTTGGGTGAGGCCTTGAACAACCTGGTCTAGTTGAGAGGTGTCCCTACTCATGGATGACTGACTAGATGCTCTCTGAGTTCCAGCCTAACCCATTCCATGATTCTTTAGAAACTTCAGAAGGCTTTCCAGTTCTCTAAAGCAGTACAGTGCTCTACTGTGTGATTTTGACTCCAATACAATCCCCAGTGTGAAGCACTTGAGTTAAAAATGACTCTTCGCTGCTGACAGAGAGCCTGGTGCTCCCAGTTTTTATGCCAAGGCCCTAAAGAAAATGATTCCACACATAAGGGAAGGTATCACTGTGGCTTTCAACACAGCCACAAACAGAGCTCAGCAGGATAGTGCTGCACCATTCCTGGAGGTGCACACCTGTCAGCTGATAGGCCCTGCGTGCAGGGTGGAGCACAGGACTCTCCTGAGAGATCCTGGGAGCCTTTTTTGCTGGAGAGGGCAGGCAGTGCCTGGAACAGGCCTAGAAAGGATGAGAAATCCATTCCTGAAGGTTCTTCAGCCAGGAACAGGTGCAGAGCAACTCCCTACAGATGGGCCTACTCCAAGCACAAGGATTGGAGCACTCTGGGGGTTGCTCCCAGTCTAACAGCGGTCCAGTGTGCCATTTTTCTGCTCTCTCCTCTCCTCCTTTCTAAGTAGATTTGAACTGGCCTGATGGTTTGTGTTTGTTACTGTGCGTGTTTCTTTTGTGTTGTGTGGTTTTTGTTGTTGGTTTGTTGTGTTTGTGTTTTGGCACTTTTTTTTGGTGTGATTTTGTTGGTTTTGTTTGTTTTGTTCAGTGGGTTTTTTTGTGTGGGTTTTTTTCATTTATTTTTTCTAATCATACCTTCCATGGTCACAGGCTAACTGTTTTGAAAAATTACAGACACATTCAATTTTTCTATAAATTATATATCTGTCAATATTTTAAGGGCAGTGTAGGGAGGATGGAGCCAGACTCTGCTCAGTGTCATCCAATGACAGGACAAGAGGCAGTGGGAGTAAGTTGGAGCACAAGAGGTTTCTGGTAAACACAAGGAAAACCTTTTTCACAGTGGGGGTGACAGAGCTCTGTAATGGGCTGCCCAGGGAGGTTGTGGAGTCTCCTTCTCTGGAGACATTCCAACCCCACCTGGATCTGTTCCTGGGTGACTTGGTCTAGGTGATCCTGCTCTGGCAGGAGTGTTGGACTAGATGATCTTCTAGGTCCCTTCCAACCCCTAACATTCTGTAATTCTCTGATTCTTCTTTTTTTCTGAGACTGTAGGAGACACATCCCAATGGCAGAAGAAGCTAAAGTAGAGTCTGGCAATGACAGCTTACTTAAATCTGCATCACTCCTTGGAGATGAAGCTGTTAAAGCTGCTGTGTCTGGCAACTATCGTTCTCTGGTTTGAGCAGCTGCAGGGTGGCAGTGGGGCCAGGCCTTCTGCAGAAACCCCCTGCTGTAGGGAGTTAATACCCTGGAAAAGCCTGTTCTTATCCTGCTGCTTCTGCCCATGGCTCCCAGTCTCAGCTCTTCAGGTGCTCAGTAAGAGGGGGTTGGTGTCACTCTTGAAAGTTGTATAAAACATAAGTTTGATTTAACTGTATATTCTAGAAACTATTTTCCACTTGCCAAAAACGTATGATTTTTGGTTTCCCCTCAGTCAGTGAAGTGTGTATTACCCTTTCTATCCTTTTTCTTTCTTCCTCTTTTAAAAATTCTTTTGGCACAATGGGCTTTATTATAATTTAATAGCATTTTTACCTTCTTAATTGTATGGTTAATTTGTTATTTTTATAATACTACATTTTTGGGGGGGTTTTGCAGGTTTTATTTCTAGTGGCAGTGCTTGTCTCTGCTGTATGGTGGGAAAACTGACATGTTTTTTTCTAGAAAATAATTTATTTGCTTTAGTTTTTGCCATAATGGCCTCAAGTAGCATCAGGGGAGGTTTAGATTGGATATTAGGAAGAAATTCTTCACTGAGAGGGTACTTAGGCGCTGGAACGGGCTGCTCAGGGAGGTAGTGGAGTCACCATCCCTGGAGGTGTTTAAAGAACGAATGGATGTGGCGCTTGAAGATACGGTGTAGTGGTTAGAGAAATTCTAGGACAAAGGTAGACTTAGTGACCCTGGAGGTCCTTTCCAACCATAATGATTCTGTAATTCTGTAGTAATATCACTGTCTCTTCTGCCTTATTAGTGCTTGCATTCAGACTGTGGTAGTCCTCAACACCTTTTTCTGAATCCCTGCCTAGGCAAGTACCTAAAGCTGTGTTGATATTGCCTTTGGAAATATTGTAGCTTAATTTCTTTTCTACCTGTCATTAATTGTGTCTTCCCATGTCCTGGCTTTCTGTTTAATGTGGTTTTCAGCCACCTCTTGGACTCTTATGAAAGGTGATGTTGAAGAGCTCTTCCCCATGCCACAGAAATGTGTGTACTTCATGCAGTACCTTCTTTAGCTGCAGTAACTTCAGGGGTTTAAGAAGTTTCTGTTTTTAATTTGCTAAGAAATAAACCTATAAAATTTAGTTTAATTCAGTTGCCTAGCACAGATTCTGACCTATCTTGTGTCCTGACAAACCAAGCTGTGCTTTCATTCTTCTGTGATGCCTAGTCATTAGCTTAATTAACAAATCTCAGTTACCCTAAAACAAGTTTGATTTTTGTGCCACTTACTCATAACCATGAGAGCTTTTCAGTCTTCCCAGTCAATGTTTGTAGGAAAATGCAGATCTTAAATGTTGGGTGTTGCATGTGCTTTTCCTTAGGTTATAATGGAATATATAAGTACTTTTTTAGTTGGTGATATAGTTCAGATTAGTGTGGAAGTTTGCCATTTAATAGTTCTTTTTGCTTAGTACCACTTTGGTAAACACAGGAAAAATAATACGACAAATGAAATTAAAGATCAGACAACCCTGTTATGTTATTTCTGTGTGAAATCTGAGGAACAGGTGTCACCATTAAAATTCTAAACTGTATTCCAGACTATGCTAGGTGGAAACTAATATTTGTGAGCCATGGACAGTAAAATCACATCAATGGAAAAAAGTGTACTTTGTTAACTTTTGCAGCTCAGGAACCAAATAAAACAGGTTGTAAGCCAGTTTTGCCTGCTCTGTTAATTAACTAAATTAATTGTTAATATATAGAAATAGTATAATTTAAAAAATGAAATATTTAAAAGACAGAAGTTTGTTAAGGTATTTGCTTTATGTGTTTGTTTTGTTGGTTTTTTTTTTCTCTAATAGCAATTGGGGTGCTGCAAACAAGTTAGAAGAGCTGTTTAATTTTAAATTTTGGGGTTTTGTATCTTTTCTGGTTATGCCATCCCTTGCTCTGAAGAGAGAAAAATTTTCTAGTACAAGTTTCTAATACTAGAAGCTGAAGCTCTGCAAATTAGATTGTTTTGGTTTGTAATGTGTTCTGTAATTAAATTGGTTTTAAATAAAATGTAATTTCCAAAGATCTACTTTTCAGTTCATGTATTGAGCCGCTGTTTAAAAGTGATGCTTGAACTGTACTGGAGCAAGGCACTTAAATGTGCATTTAAACCTACTACTCCACATAGATCTAGTTATTTTGACTTTCAGCTGTCACTTGAATTGCTTTGAGGATTTTCCACAAATTATTATGAGTTTTTTTTCCCCATTACTATACCGCATGTGGTGACAGTTGACTAGAATAGTAGGATTTCACATTAAATCCAAGCCCTGTGGTTGATAAAGGACCTTACAGCATGCTGGACAATCTGCCATGCTGTTGGAATTCTGACTGAGAAAAACACTTGTGTGTTTCACATCATTCCACTGCTGTGAGGTCCTTTGGAGTCAGTACTGCCCTGTATTTCTGCATGTGCATGCACACACAGCCCATGGAAGCCTAAAGCTGGGTCCATGTGCCTGGAGTGATTCATTCCAGTTGATATTTCTCCCCAGAATCCTCCATCAGATCACTACAGCTGTGACTTTGTGGTATGTCTTTTCTGCAGACACCAAAGATGCTAACGAGAAAGATTAAGCTTTGGGACATCAATGCCCATATAACCTGTCGCCTGTGCAGTGGATACTTGATTGATGCAACTACTGTAACAGAATGCTTACATACTTGTAAGTAGAAGTAGAATTAAGTTACATAGGGGTTTTTTGTTTGATTGATTGATTGTTGGGGGTTTTTTTTGCTTGCTTTGTTTTGTTTTTTTTTTAACTTGATGTGCAATGTGTTTTAATGGTTTTTAGTTTAAAGAATCTATTGTGCATCAGAGAAAAAAAAACCCGTTTGCTTTAGTTTTTATCATGATTTGCCTGTTAGCAAAGCAGATTAAGAGGCCATTAAAGCTGTGCTGCCCATGCTGGAAGCCACAAACAATTAGTGTTCAGGTATGCATCAAGAATGCAGCTTGTTTTCCTGCTAAAGGAAAGTGAAATACCTGTTTTTTCCTTCTGTGGCAGCTGACAGAGCACATATTCTCACCTGGAGCATCCCAGATGTCTCCTGCTTTCCTGTTTCTGCTGCAGAAAGCAGCCACAGTTCACCAATAAAGAATATATCATATAGATTTCCATTCCAAACACTGTAATGAGGTGGTCACGATACTCTGAATTATGCCCTGGTACCTTGCAGAGCCTTAGGCCTCAAGACAGCCAGAGGTGTCTTGAGTCCTTCCCAGCATCTCTGCTGCTGACTTTGTGGGGTACAGGAGCGTTAGGTTTTGCAGTGTTGTGATGGAAAAACTTCACATTAGCACAGTTCAGCTGAAGATCCAGCAGCGTTCCTCCTGAGGGGAAGCACCCTTTGTATTCAAAAGTGGTAACTCCAACATTACCCTGTCTTCTGACCCTCAGTTTCCTCTGCCAAGATAGGTGTCAGCTGAAGAATGAACCCTCAGTCCAGAAGCTGTGCTGTGGAGACATTAAGCATCAGTGGCTTTATACCTTGCAGTACAGGGGTTTAGCAAAAGTATTTTCTATGTCCGTATCTCCAGAATCCCTGCAATTTATTTTTCACCCAGCAGCTTCCATTAGCACATATATTCTACATGTTGTGTGTTCAGAGTGCAGAATGTGATTTGGTTTATCTGCACCTTTATTAATATATTAAATAGTGTCTGTCATGCACCTGTATTAATTTATTAAATACTATTTGACATGCAACTTCAAACACCCCATATTTTAAATAATTTCTGTCACACTCTTTTATTCTGATAAGGACTCGTAGTCCTGCTTTTTTTTTTTTTGGAAAGGAATTATTTGCTGGCAGTAACATCANATTTTGGTTATCCCCATCTGTCATCCTTTTGCATCTACTTTACTTTCATGCACTTTTTTCAGTGTAGAGATAGTTAATCTTGACTTTTACTTAGTTTTGCCCCAAATTCTTTACTGCTGCTATTAAGAAGGTAACATACTAAGCCAGTATTACAGCAAGTTAGCCAGGCTGGTACAGAGGTTAATTTTGGTAAAATGGTAAAAGACAAAACCAAACCAAACAAAACCAAACTCAGAAAAACCCCTCAGCTGATACCTTCTACACCATTATTACATGTGCTTATTAAGGACATTTTTAGGTTAATCCACCATGATTCAGTCCTTCCTTCAAAAGCCAGAGAAGGTTTCTTCCTACTTTCTGCTTAAAAAAAAAAATATTAAAAAAAATTAATGTGTTTTATTTTTCTCCCTGTGGCTTTTTCCTGCCTAATTTTGGCTGTTTGTATTTTCAGAATGCTACTGTTATGTGTGTCCTGTGGAATTACCATTCTCTGAGCAGAGGCACCCCGTCTTTTCAAACAATTTCAGATGTGTTATTATTTGCATTGTCCATGCTAATAATGTATGTTCCTGGAAAAGCATCCACAAAACCTCTCATTAACTTGTCCTGTCTATTGAGGCAGTAAATTCTCTGCTGAATTACATGACCTTGAAGTTTTATTTCTGTTTCTACTCAGAGCTGCATGGTTTTCTTAAGCTTTTAATTTTTCTCTTAATTTTCTTGCCCTCCAGACATTCAGACTTCATCAGTAACTGTTTCTCCTGGGTCCTTTGGGTTTTTGGAGAGCCAAGGACAGGGCCAACCTCTGTACACCAGGCTCCAGAGGAAACAGGGTTTTTTCTCCCTTTTATATAGTTTCTCTGCTGTGTGTTCATACTGTGGGTGACAGGCAGGCAGTCAGTCAGCAGATGAAAACTTAATTAACAGCAAGCTAATGTGAACTCGTTCCATCTGTTCCTTGGTTAGAGTTCTACCTTAGCAGATGCAGCGCTAGTGGTGGTGAAAATGTGATTTGAGTTTCAATGGTTTCTAAATGTGAGAGCTCTTGTGTGTTGTGAAAGGGAAGGCCTCACACATCATGAAATGAATTGTTTTATGGGTTCATAAGGATAGTGAAAGACCATCTGTGTTTCTGCAACTGGATACAAGAGTTAAAAAGCCAAGAAGGTTGAAAGTGGGACAGGGGGCAGTGAGTGAGGATTAACTTGCCTGTTCCTTTTCTAATAATAGAATAATTTAGATTGGAAAAGACTTTTTAAGACCATTCAGACCAGCCATTTGCCCAAGACTGGCAAGTCCACCACTCAGTCATGTCACTAGGCACCACATCAGCCATCTTTCCAATGCTTCCAGCATCAGTGACTCCACCACCTCCCTAGGAAGCCTGTCCCACTGCTTGACAAACCTTGGTGAGGAAACGCCCACCAATATCCAACCTATACCTTCTGTGGTTTGGTTTTGTCCTCCTGAATTCCAGCCAAAGCTTTCTGTCCAGCCAGGCTAATCTGCATCCCTGCTGGGTGGTTTTCCAGCACGTGGAGATGTCTTTCTCCTTTGCCTTTAAGAGTTCCTCCTGGAAAAACATCTAGCTTTCCCAGACTTCTTTGCCCACTCCTCAATGGCCAAAATATGCCCTCTGGAGTTCTGTTGACCCTTCTGCTAGAGAACACTACTGAAGTCTGTCTTGATTGCCTTTGCACTTCTTGTCGCTGCCTACCTTAAAAATAGCGATTTAATAATAATTAGCTATTATAATTTATATTAAATGTATTATACTTGAATAATGTATCAATAATTTCATTAATAATGATATTTAATAATTTATTGCTATTTAGAAATTGTTTTATTGATGGTTATAGTATTAATAATAATGATTAAATAATAATTTTAAATAGCTAATTAGCTACTATACTAATGGATAGTAACCTGAGGACCTGGCCAGGGTAGGAAGATTTCTCTTCACTTTTTTACCTGCCCCACCAGCACAGCAGACTTCCCCAGGAAACGAGTCCAGTCTGCACCTTGGCCCTTCTGCCCCCTTCAGAAGGGAGTTTCCTATGAAAATGACCTCTCTTCTTGTTCTGTTTTTCTTCATGGAAGCAGTTCTGATGCAGGGTGTAGGCTGACCTCAGTAACACCTCCAAGCTGGATGAACCATTGTCACAGAACTGCCTGTCTTGGTTTTCCAATTCCAAGATAATCTTAAATTATTAAGATGGGGATGGAGACTGCACCCCTGCCATGGGCAGGCTGTTCCATGGCCTGGTAATCCATTCAGTAAATAAATTCTTCCTGATTCTACCTAAGCCTCAACATACTGACCCCCACCCTCTAAAACCTCCCTTCAGGTAGCTGTAGGAAGGGAGAAGGTCTCCCCTGAGCCATCTTTTCTCCAGGCTGCACAACTCCAGTTACCTCAGCTGCTCCTCACACTACCTGTGCTCCAAACCCCTCAGAAGTTGTGTGGCCCTTTGGACACACTCCAGTGCCTCAGGGTCTTGTAGCAAGACACCCAAAACTGAAGGTGGTAGCACCACCAGTGCTGAGCACAGGGGTAGGATCACTGCCCTTGTCCTACTGAATACACCATTCCTGATCCAGGCCTGCCCTTGGCCTTCTTGTCCCCCAGGGCACACACTGGCTCATGCTCAGCTGGGTGTCACCAGCACCCCCAGGCTCCTTTCTTCTGAGCAGCTCTCCAGACACTCCTCTCCCAGCCTGCAGCTCTGCAGAGGGTTGTGGCCAGAGTGCAGAACCTGACAGTTGGCCTCACTGACACTCATACACTTGGCCTTGGCTCATCAAACTCATCTAGAGACCCTCAGAGAGTCTCCCTGACCTCAAGTAGATCAGCACTTCATCCAGCTTGTTGTTTGCTGGATGTGGGTGTCCTCATGCCCTCATCCAGACCCTGGATGGAGGTGCCAAACAGGACTGGCCCCAGCACTGAGCCCTGGGGAACACTTGTGATTGACCACCAACTGGATTTAGCTTCATTCACCACCACTCTTTAGGCCCAGCCACATTTTACCCAGTAAAGTGCCCATCCAGGCTATGAGCAGACAGTTTCTCCAGGAAAATATTAATACTAATATGCTCCAGGGGAAACTGACTTCTGACCATCTCAGATCCACTTGCAGAGCCCAGTACCTACCCCACAAGGGCAGTGGGCAAGGTGAGGAAGGTTTCTCAGAGAAAACACACCAGCTGCATCAGGTGGGATCCTGCTGCCTTTTCCCCTAGCCCTGTGTTCAGGCAGGGACAGGCTGAGGAATCCCTTCTAGTTTGCTGATATGAAATCTCTCTATTTAAGTGCACTCTAAAACTAATCAGAAAATGTACAGCTCAGTTCAGGCCTACAGTGAGTGCCCAAGTAACTGGCAAAATGGAGATGTGAGGCTTTGGAAATCTCAGGTAATGGAAAAACTCTAGTAATGCTCTTGTTTCAGACTCCAGAGTGGTTCCTATGCTGTCTGTACCATACTCTTAGGACTTCCATTTTCAGCAGAGCATATTAATCCCAGTTTAACCCTGTGAAAAAAAGAACTGACCTTGAATGTTTCCAGGGATAGGGCATCTAACACCTCTCTTGGCAACCTGTGCCAGTGTTTCACCATCCTCATGATAAAAAAACCCAAATTTTCCCTTGTATATATTCTGAATTTACCCTCCTTCAGTTTAAAAACATCACTTCCTGTCCTGTTGCTACACACCCTGTTAAAAAGTCTGCCTCATCTTCCTTTAGGCCATCCTACTTGAAGGGACACAAAAAGTTCTTCCCAAAGCCTTCTTCAGGCCCAGAAACCCCAACTCTCTCAGCCTGTACTCACAGGAGAGCTGCTCCAGCTCTTCCATCGTTTTTGTGGCTCTCCCCTGGACGTGCTTCAGCCGGTTCATGTCTGTCTCACCCTGGGGGACACAGAGCTGGGCACAGTGCTCCAGGTGGGGTCATGAGAGCAGAGCAGAGGGGGAAAATCACTTCCCTTCACCTGGCTTTGCTTCTTTTGAGGGAGCCTAGACTGTGGTTGTCTTTCTGGGCTGCCAGTGCACATTGTCAGCTCATGTGTCCAGCGTTTCATCCACCAGAACTTACACCACCTCAAAACCCATGGCTTTCAGTCACATCGTCCCCAAGTGCTACTGAGGATTGTCCTGACTCAGGTGCAGGGCCCTGCACTTGCTGAACCTCATGAGGTTCACACAGGCCTACCTCTGGAGCTTGCCCAGGTCCCTCTGGGTGGATCCCATCCCTCTGGCATGCCAGCTGCAAACCCGAGCTGGATGTCATCTGCAGACGTGCTGAGGGTGCCCTTGTTCTACTGACTGTGTCACTGATGGAGATACTGAACAGCACTGGTCCCAGTATGGACCC
Organism: Ceyx cyanopectus; assembly: GCA_013401355.1. Taxonomy (NCBI): domain Eukaryota; kingdom Metazoa; phylum Chordata; class Aves; order Coraciiformes; family Alcedinidae; genus Ceyx; species Ceyx cyanopectus. The sequence continues at coordinate 37,353 of VYZU01076515.1, forward strand.
CAGAGGGACACCACTCACCACCCACCTCTATCTGGACACTGAACCATTGCCCACCACCCTCTGGCTGTGACCATCCAGCCAATTCCTCATCCACTGAGCAGTCCACCCATCAGATCCATGTCTCTCCAGTTTAGAGAGAAGGATACTGTGGGACTGAATCAGAGGCCTTACAGGAGCCTGGGTAAGTGGCATCCACAGCTCTTCCCTTGCCCACTGATGCAGTTGGTCCATGATAGAAGGCCACGAGGCTGGCCCGGCAGGATTTGCTCCTAGTAAAGCCATGATGGATGGATCACATCACCCTTCTGTCCCCCATGTACCTGAGCACAGGGTCTGGGAGGACCTGCTCCATGATCCTCCCAGGCACAGAGGGGAAGCTGGCAGGTCAGGAGTTCTCAGGATCCTCCTTTTGACTCTTTTTAACAATGGGTTCAGTGTTTTCCTTCTTCCAGTCACCAGGGACCTCACCTGACTGCCAGGGCTTTGCAAATGGAATGGAGAGTGGCTTGGGAACTGTGTCAACCAATTCCCTCGGGACTCTGGATTTATCTCATCAGGTCCCATAGGCTCAGTGTGTTCAGCTCCCTCAGGTGGTCACAAACCTCATCTTCTCTTATTTGCTCCCTCAGTCTGTTCCTCAGAGTTGATCCAGAGGTGTAGGAAGAGAGGTTGCCAGTGAAGACTGAGGTAGAAAATGTGTGGAGTACCTCAGCCTTCTCCTGGCCTGTTCTCACCACTTGCCAGTCTAATTCCTCACAGGGCTATTCTTTAATGACCTTGTTCTGGCTGCTGTACCTACAGAAACTCTTGTTATTCTTGTGTCCTCGCCAAGTTCAGCTTCTGCCACACCATGGCAATGCAATTGGATATCCTGAGATATCCAAGTCCCCTGTCAAGTGCTTTCCTTGGCTTTGCAACCAGCTCCAGTGCTGCATTGGTGCAGAGTGGTGTGTGAGATGAGTGCTGGGGGGTGCAGAACTGAGCGTGGTCTGCCAGCAGCAGGACTTCTGGTTGCAACCCTGCTGGGTTTGCTGCTACACTAACACCAGTGTCTGATGGTGTGTCATCTGTCTGAGAGCTCCATGGATGTACAGAAACCCCCTCCTCTGATGTGAGAAGAACCACTGCATTCGTACCAGACTTCCATGATCTGCTGCTGTTCAAAACACCAATTCCCAGCCCTCATATTCTGTTTTTCTGCATTGTGGAGTTGTAACTGAGTCAGGACACCATGCAATGGTGTCCATCACAAATGCTGTTTCTGGAGGAAGTGGAAGCACGAGCAGTTTACTGAGGGTGAGATACAGATTGTGTGTGTACACAGCAAGCTCTAGGAGCACACAGCTTACCATGAACAGCTGCTTCATGCCAGGACATCCTACAAATGCTGGAGCTCTATGCCCATGTAATTACTTTGTTTCTGGTGGAATTTTAGTGAACTATCTGAACGTTGGAGCTAAAATAGCATCTGGGTATGCACTTCTTTGAAAGTTTTCTGTTCTTTTAAGAACTATCCAATTTGGAATATTGTTTATGTGTTGAATTCATTGCCACACGACACTCTGCTTCTGCGTGTGACCATGGCTATATGAGATGGTCTTAGCCTCCCAGTGCCACTTGTAATGCCACCTCTGCAAGCTGAATGCTGCAAGAAATAGTATCAACCTGCCAGAAATTGCCATTCTAGCAAATTCCTGAGTGGGAGAGTACTTTTCATGTCTGTTAGGATGCCTGGCTAGACTACACCCCCTTCCCTGTGTTAAGAGCATCACTGAATGATGTCAGAAACTATATCTTGCACAAGCAGACACCTGGTAAATGACGTAAAAAAAAATGGACTGTGTGTACATAAGCTGCATTTCTGTGACTGCATGAGAAGAAGTGAAGCACAATGTAGAGTGATGTTTGCTTCTTTTTAATTATGAAAGTCCTTGTTATCAGTCTGTAGAAGCTGTCTAGTGAAGTACCTGGAGGAAAACAACACCTGTCCAACCTGCAGAATTGTTATCCATCAGAGCCACCCATTGCAGTATATTGGGTGAGTATAGATCAGAAATGTTCCTGCCTTTACTCCTGACTGTCTCAGCCTCTTTAATACAACACAGGGTTTTTTTTTCCCTACATTTTCTTCCTTGCTTATTGATATGTTGAACATTTAAAAGTAAGTTTGAAGGTGATGGAGATCAAACTTAGCTAAGAATTTGCAACTCCTTGGCAGCTGTTAATGTGTTCCAGACTGAAAAGATAAAATTATGCACTCTACTGTTTAATTTTGGTGTGAGTTTTAATAGGATTTAGTCATCCCTCCTTTTGTAAACGAGGACCTTTGGGCTGTAAGTTACAAAAATAAAGCATTTGTAGTAATTACCCTTTTACAGTACCCCCAAAATCACAGTCTTAGTTGAATCGTGCTTGTAAGTGCTTGATAGAGTAATGAGAGAATTGTCAGCCATAGTGTTCAGTTAATATTTCAAAGGGCTGCTTAGACAGAATAGGGGAGCAAAAAATATTAGACCAGTGGCTTTAATTTCTAAAATGGAATAGTCTTGTCCTTTGTTCTTTGAGCCCTACACAGAGACTCTCACTTTATGACCTAACAGGAATATGGTATATTGTTCATTGCTCTCCTTTCCTTTTTTTTTTTTTTTCAGCATTTTTGGTGGGCTTTGTTTGTTTTCAGGAAAGACATTTACTTCATTCAGTGCTTTCATTTTTTGAACTGTAGTAACTTGCTGATGAAATCCAGTATACAGCCCTAGTTGTAAGCAGAACACTACTTGATATGCAGCCTCAAACAGAGTTTGCTTTTGTTTGGGGCAGTTTTCAGTGTGTTTCTCACTTCTACTCCAACTTCTGCAGCACTGCTTATGGAAAATCAGTCTGATTTCACTTTTACAAGAAACTATCAATATTCTGTATACACATTACTCAAGCTGATCCAGTCTGGGTCTGAAAGTAGTTATCCCATCCTTGGATTTGAGCAGTAAGACTACACTGATAATGCACTGTATCTGTCTATTAATTAAGTACCAATAGGCAAGAAGGAATAAATGCCACTTAAGGCAGCATTAAGACTGCAGGATGCACCAGTGGCTGGGTCCTACAGCCTTGCTCAGCCTCCTTTTGGAGATACCAATCTTAATAAGGAGTTGGCAGTCAGGGGTTTCACAGGACAACTCAGAATAGATTTGCATTTCTGCACTTCTCCATCCATTAGGAAAAAAAACCCAGATGTGCCTCCTGTTCCACATTTCTGAATGCTGTTAAATTCTCACCTCTGATCTCATGGTGAATGCTGATTGATTAATTTATGCTTGGAAATGTTCCTGCAATCGATATGTGACACCTGAGTTTCCCAGTGCTGGTGGAAATCACATGAATTTAGAATCAATGATACCTTGGTTTTCCTCCCAGTGCTACTTGCAGGAGTGTAATGGTTGACTGTCCATTTCTGGGCTTGTCACCATGTCTGAGCTTGTTCACTGCTCTTCACTTAAGTTATTAGCCTGAAACTCCTTTTTTCATCATCTTCTCCTGTTTCAGTGCAATTTAGGGTTTAGTATTACAAACTCTACTGGAGTAATGAGCTTGTGGTGGACAAGACAGATACTTGAAATATTTCCAATTTTATCAATCATTTGGAATTTAGGATACTATTTTGTTTCTTTCAGACAGTGACTTCAGACTAAGACAGAATTTGGTCTAGGTGAGCTGGGAATTAAAGTTCAGCATCTTAACCAGTCCTGCTGCTCCAATTCCAGTGGGATTTATTACCTTTAATTTGAGTCACCCTACCTATAAAAACTTCTGCGATACATAATGTTGCTCACAGTTAAAATGTTGTGTTTTAAGTAAAATTTGACTGTTTTGGTCTTCTTTGAACTGTTGTATTTTTGGACTAAAGTCTAGTAAAGATCAAGAAGGAAGAGATAAGTCTGAAGGAAAAACAAACAACCTTGATTCTTTGGTAATCAAAATAAATGTACATCAAAGCTGACAAAGACTGCTGGGATTATTAGTGATGTAGCTGCCTTGGTGCTAGAGGCTGTGGAGCACCAAAGGTCCACTGGGCTTCTGTCTCAGCCTGTGCTTTTTCATACCTTCTTTTGTGCTGAATATTTTCTCATTTAAAATAAATACTGCTTTCACAAATTAAATTCTTCTTAGCAGAATGTAGATCTGTATTGGACTTTTTTTCATCATATATGAAAAAATTATATATATCATGATGTATTGGAACTTTTTTAACAGTGGTATTTTGAATCAAGTGCTTGACTTCAACTTTTTATTTTGTTTTTGTTTTCTTGGCAGTCATGACAGAACAATGCAAGATATTGTTTACAAACTCGTGCCAGGCCTCCAAGAAGGTAAGTTGTGCTGTGACCTTTTTTAGAGGTTATTTTGCACATACATCTTTAATACTTAAAGTTTCAGATGATTAAAAACTTAGGGGAGCTGAAGAGAAATAAAAATGGAAAAAAACCACTTTCCTTCATTCGTGTCATTTCTGGTGATTAGTTTTAATTCATCACCTGTCCCAGCAGCCATTGGGCGTGGGGGGGGTGGGGTGAAAAATGGTATATTTCTTCAAAAATCAGTATTAAGTGGAGCAGAATAGTAGTTCAGCTTTGGAAACAGGCACACTCCAGTTCTCTTGTCCTTGTTGAACTGAGTGCTTTGGCCTGTTGTGACAGCTCAGAATCCTCAGAGACAGAATGTGAAGCAGAACATTTCTTTGCTTCATTGCATTTTTTGCTGCTGTGTGAGTCCTTTCTCAATAAGAAACTTCCAAATTATGTTTTCATAATCCTCTTTGAGACTGGATCTGTTCAACTACAGAAGTACTTGAAGTAATTTCTTGTCTTAATGTATATTACAACTGTCATTTAGATAGAGTATTTAAATCCATTTAATATTCCAAATCAGAGTTCTCAAACAGAGATTAAATAATTTGAAAGTTCTTTGTAGCATATTGAAAATCAGGACTATAAATGCAAATTGAAAAACAATAGCTTGACTGAAGTATTGTGGGAGGGACACAAAAATATTTTGGATGGTATTTTAAATACCATCTCATTCCAGTAGGAAAGCTGTAGTAGCTATGAAAATCACTTTATAGTAGTCTAACTCTGCAAAAACAATATAAGGCATGACTTGATGAAGTATCAGAGGCAGAAGAGCAGTAAATTCTGACAGCACTGCTACCCTGCTGCACTGAAAGAGGGAAGGGATTTGGAATAACTTTGTAAATATTGCATTAGAACTTTATTACAGGGATTAATATTTACAATTTTAAACAGCGGAAATGAAAAAGCAAAGGGACTTTTATCACAAACTGGGCATGGAAGTTCCAGGGGACATCAAAGGGGAGACATGTTCTACCAAACAGCACCTAGATTCCCATCGAAATGGTAACTAGTCCTTTCTTTATTCTGCCTTGGGTGGGTGGTGGGGAGTGCTGGTGGGTTCACTGCAGGCCCTGCTGGTTACATGGAGTGTAGGGTGGTTGCTTTGTCCCTAGAAAGAATCCTTCTTTTATCTGGCCATAGTTTGTTACTCTTGGCAGAGCAGATCTCCCTAGCAGTGCCCACATGGGCACCCTGTGAGGTTCCCAGTGCCAGGTGAGGTTCTGCTGTCTGTCTGTTGCTCTTTTGAAGGTGGTGTTGCCCGAGCAAGTGAGCACAGGCTGGGAAGAGCAAAACTCACTCTGTGTGACTGCTTTAACCACCTTGGCATTACAAGCTGCTTCTGTTACCCATATACCTTCTTTCTTACCTAAGGTGAAACCAAGCCAGATGAGAATTCCAACAAAGAAACTTCAGAGGAGAAGCAGGAGGAAGACAACGACTACCACCGGAGCGACGAGCAGGTGAGTTCAGGGGCATGGCCCACATCATGGTGAGCTACCACCTCCCCCCAGAAGGAGTATCCCAGTGTTACTGTGACACATTGGACTGAACGTGCAGCATTAATTATAAATAAAATATTTTGCACTTTTACTATTTGTTTTGATTTAAAGCTATAACATGAAGATAGTGTTAGCCCTATACCATAAAAATAGTATGAAAGCTGGGAAGTTCACCACTAAGTTTCAACACAAAGCATGTTTGTAAGTGTCATCTCCTTTTAGGATAAAAAAGACATCCCTTCTATGTTTTCCTGGTTGTGTGTCCAGAGTAAACTAAACTTCAATTATTTTTCCTTTCAATTTTAATGCAAAGAAGCTTACTAAGGGATTTTACCTATTATTAGATCCAGTTCATCATGTAAACCCTCACAAAGAGCTAAGTCATGAATATCTGGATAAGAAAAGAGATTAGATTTGAAGCATGGAAACTAGAGACCTTTTAGGAGGATAATCATATAAAATTTTATGTCATCTGTATACATTCTTTATAAATTTTAAATTCCCTTTGCCATGTGATAACATTCTGTTTTAAAGTGGTGCAGCCATTGCACTGAAAGCTGGAAGTTGTGTTAGAAGCAATCATTAAAAACTGGCAACAGTATTCTTACAGTTTTTACCAAAAGTTATAGCAAGATACGGCACTTCTGAGCTTTTGGCAGCCTGTGAACTCTGATTGGAGCAGTGCTGCTCCAGGATAAAAATTGCTTCTTGAAGGTAAGAGGAAATCTTTCCATAGGATTACAGGCTTTTCAGTTGAACCAGCCCTAGTGCTGCAGTTTTACACTTGGTGGTGTCAATAACAACTAAACCTGTCCATGGAGTGCAGAGTGAGGACTGCAGAGGATTGTCCAGCCCAAGCTTCCCTGCTTTTCCCTGCAGGTGAGCATCTGCCTGGAGTGCAATAGCAGCAAACTGCGTGGACTGAAACGGAAATGGATCCGCTGCTCGGCACAAGCCACGGTCCTGCACCTCAAGAAGTTCATTGCCAAAAAACTTAACCTTTCTTCCTTTAATGAGGTAATGTTTTCATTTTTTGTGGTACAAAAACCTTACAAAAGTGGAATTTTTTCCTTCAGGAAATAGCACACACCACTCCTGGAAGCGTGCTACATGCCCGTTTTCTTGGCTTTTTGTATACAGGACTTGACACCTTGCAAATCCTCTTCTCTGTGTCCATACATAAAGAGTTGAACTAAAAGGTATGTGTTTCCACATGCTGGCCTGGACTCTGGCAAGGTTCTTGGTTTGACAGCCTGTAGTCAGAGACACCACCTTTCAGAGATTGCTCAGTGAAGGGGACAGTGACAAACACTTCAGCCCTGCTGGAAGAAATCACTATTACTTTGTTCCTTTCCATACTCAGTGGAGCTCAACCTGACAGTGCTGTCTTCCGTGGCCAGAATGATCACAGAATCATAGAAATATCTGGGTTGAAAGGGACCTCTAGAGCTCATCTTTCCAACCCAAGATACATGTTCTCTCTTCCTTTGGAGAGAATACTTGGCATTATGAGAAGAGTTTATGGTGAGAGGTACAGAAAGGCAGCTCTTTGCACTTAGAGTTCAGAGTCAGAATTGACAGTGGTGAATGCAGACTCTATTTACCACTTTGCTGGGTCCTGAGATACCTCAGCTGACTTTTCATCTTGACATCTTCCAATCCTTCATAACATGACTGATTCACTGAATTCCATTCAGACCTTCTCCTTTCCAGTCCAGCATCTCAAATTTTTCCACAGACGTTTCACATCTGTACTACTTTTCCTTCCTAGGTTCTGTGTACCTCAAAAAACCACTCTGTCTGATGGCTAGAGTGTGTTCCCAAACTCAATATTCCTGAAACAAAATCTGTTTTGTATTCAGCAGTCTTGGAAGTGGTTGACTCTTAGCTATAGCCTGGCAGCATCAGAGCTTCCATCACTGTCCATATCACTGTGGTTTAACAACCTGCCTGGCTTCTACTGAAGGAACAAACCAAAGGAGTGCTGTTTATTCCTTACTATCAGTCTCTGCCTTCTTAAATAGCACATACATTGTGCTGTAGTCAGTGCACCAGTAGCAACTGGTGGGTGCATAGGAGGGTTTTTGAAGCTTACGGGCACTTCTGCTGTGAACTATTGCAGGTTTGAGCTATTGTCAGTTAGAGAAGCCTTATCGAGGGGCAGCTTGCACATTCAGGCTTTTTTTGGGTTGTGTGCTGAAGTGTTGTTAATATTAACTACTGTACTAGTCACATGACCCTCATATTGTTACGTTGATATCCTCACTGTTTCCAATATCAAGATCTTTTCAACACTGAGATGGAAAAGTAAAAATAGCTGTTGAATATCTGTAAATAACCCATAAAAATACTATATAAGTGAGGTGACAGACTGTTTTTTTTGAAAGTCCTTGTAGCAGAAAGCCACCTGGCTGGTGTTGCATAAAATAATTTCAAATTATGTTAAACAACAGAGCAGTGTTTGAGATTTGTTAATTCTGTCTCTCTAATGTCATTAGACCTTTTCCATGGCATCTAAAGCTTTCAGGAAAGAGCATCAGTACTGCTTGGAAAGCTAAATCAAACAGTTAAGTCCAGTTCACACAGTATTTTCTAGCTAGGCACAGACGTTGTCTTCTAGCACTTTTTCTTGATAGAAGACAGTCTTTTCTCTCTCCTGGTTCTATTTTTAACTTCAGAGGAACTGTAAGATGAACAGTTCCAGTGCCTTGACAAGAAAAATAATCTTGTCAAGCATTTGTTATCTGAAATATGTTAATCAGTCTGCTGTGTTCCAATGAATTAACTGCCATATTTATTTTTTTTTGTCAGCTGGACATATTATGCAATGAAGAGATTCTTGGCAAGGACCACACGCTCAAGTTTGTAGTTGTTACTAGATGGAGATTTAAGGTATGAGACAGTGGTTCCAGTAAATCATGAAGTGTTTGTGAAATAGGCATCATTTGGAACTCTACTACAGTAGCTGCAAACTCACTGAAAAGATATATTAATACATATCTAGAGCAGTGTCCTTAAACACCAAGCATTAATTGTATTTCCAATAAAATGAAGGGAAGGGGAGCACTACATCAGTTGTCACACTGCCATCAGCAGTGGCAGAGGGAGTGGAAGCCACAATAAAGTACTGTTTTTAGATGCTTCAGGTAAAACTGGGTTTAATCTGCATAGGTGGGGAGATGGATAGGTGGGCAGAGATTTCCAACACATTTCTATCCCGTAGTTTAAGATGCTATTTTACATCTAAAGGAGAGGAAGTTGCAATGCTTGTCTGTCCTAGGTATTCCTAAGAATTCTACCAGCATTCAGCAGGAATAAACAAGCTGGTTACAAATGTTTGAATATATCCTTCACTTTCTGATTGTGGTTTCTTTAAACACCTTCATGAAACTGAGTGTTTAACAGTGGGGCAGTTATTCTGAGTATTAGTTTTCACATTAATAGAGACAGATGAAGAGAAATGGGTGCAAGAATGAATTGAAAGATGGGACCAGAACAGAGTCTGAGCTCAGATGGAGAACAGAGTCTGAGCTGACAGCAGTGTACCCCCGGGGTGAGCCAGGTGAGGTCTTTGGGTGCCTGTTCAGAAGAGAAATGAGAAGCACGGAAGTGTTTTTCTGTCTTTGTATAGAAAATAATTTACTTGCATTAAGAGTCTTTGAAATGCAGAGAAGCCATTAGTGGAATCCTGTTGGGATTTGGTTTGTGTGAAGTCTGGGTGACCTGGATAGGGGTGTGAGTAGTGCAGTGACAGCGACAACAGTGTGATGATCTAGGATAGTAAGGACAGATGGCAAAGGATTGAAGGCAGCCTCTGCAGTTCCACTCCAGGTGATTCATCAACACCTTTTGCTCGATGTAGGTAAATACAATGGATACAAAGCAATGCCAGGAATTTTTAGGAGGAGGGGCACAGGGAGAGAACACAACGGGAGTATCACATTGATGTGCATCTGTGCAAGTTCACTGTTTGCCTTTGTCATGGAAATTAAGCACTTGTGAGTCACGTGGGAAAGGAAACTTCAGCTGCCTCCTCCAGAGGAAGAGTTGGGAGATCTAACAGGGAGGTGAGAGATCAGGAGATCTACAGGTGAAACGGAGAGATCAGGAGCAAACAAACTGGATCAGTTCTTTCCATGAGACACAGAACTCCTTGATGCAGGATGGTGTGGTTGTTGAAATTTGTTCATAACAAAGCAATGGATACAGAAAAGGAATCCTTGAGAGCTGTTAGGCAGGAGGTACAGCAGGGTCTTCTGCTGCTGCCTAGACACCTGCATTCTCCCTTACTGAGAATGGGTCTCTGTGATAAACAGGCCTGGTAGAAATGATCTGAAGGTGATCAGCTCTTGAAACAAAAGGGAAAGGATTCTTTATGTCCTGTTTGAGCTCCACGGATGATATTGCTTCTTGTCTTGGTGAAACTTTGACTGGTCAGATAGCCAATAATAATACAAGCTTTAGTTTGTGAAACCAAAGTTTTGCCTGCTGAACAGACCAGTTCTGATTGTGTTTCTTCTGATACTTCTGTCTTGCAGAAAGCACCTCTACTACTACATTACAGACCTAAAATGGACTTGCTGTAGGAGAACTTTATTGTCCTTCTATACATTTTTTTGCAGAGACTATCATCTGGCACCTTCTTAGTGCATCACTAATCACACGACACAAACTAGCCCAATATTTTGAAGGCCACAGGTCTGTCACAATCAGCTGTCCTTCCCAATGTTTCTTCTAGGGATGTGTTACCTGCATTTCTGGACAGAAAATATTTATACTTTTTTTGTACAGAAGAAAGAAGTTGCAACTCAACAAGACACTACCAGCACTAAGTTTACAGATACTGAAAACACTTCACAGTTCCATGTAGCTCAGCCTGATTTATCTCTTACAGTTATGCAGAAATAAGTTAGGATGTTGTGAGGTGATTTTAAAATGTTGCTTTCAACACCATGTTGCATTTAGTTACTTTTGACATTTTGAATCTTTAAAAACTATATTTTTGCAAAGTGTTATTGTCTTATATAGTATGCCTGACTGCATTGGCTTTATTCAAGTTACTCTGTAAAGCATTGAACATAACTAATTATATAGTGACTGATGATAATTTATTATGCTGCATTGAAAACTTCTGAAAACCTGGGAAACCAATAAGTGTCATTTTTTTTTTTGCCCAGTTCTTGCTGTTCTTCACTTTGTGTTTTAGAAATGTTTTGATACTTCTCTATGCATGTTGATTTGGTAAGATTAATAGAAATAATTACAGTTGATTTTAATGTGCCCTGATATTTTGTTGTGGCCTACATTGCACCACATAATGATAAATACTCTAAAGTGCTAGGTTTGTGAACTTTTTTTTTTTTTTTTTTTTTTAATAAACCATTTCTTATGTAGATGTGGCTTGCAGAAATCAGTTTTTAATTTGGAGAGAACTTCCTCTCACTAGCTGTGGAAACACTGGCTCTTGGGCAGCTGTGGGTGATACTGCAGAGTTCTCATTCCACTGACTAAAAATGCCTCAGATGATTCATTACAAGCAGCTGTGTATTTCCTTTACCTGTGTTCTTATGGAACCTTGGCCTTTTCCTTGGCTCAGTTTCTAGCTCTCTTGGTGGGGGAGACAAGATTATTTTGGCACCTTCTGGCCTTCACTGATCATTTTGCATCAGCCCTAATGGATGAGAGTAATTCATTATGTATGTGTGCATACATCCATACACACATATAACTATGTATGCTATAGAATGCACCCTTGTAGCACTTAGCAGGGCTTACTGGGCTCTTTGAAAGGTTTTTTGACATAGCTGGCTTTTAAAAAGCTCTAGTTGAAAGTGATTTCTGCAAGCTCTATATGGCATATATAGAACGATTGTGTATTTCCCTGGCGCGGGTGTCACATCACCAAAAAGGTAATTGTTGGCAGCTGGCATTAGTGAACCTTCTAACTCTTAGAGCAGGATTCCTGTCAGCTGGAAGTGCTAATTGCTATTTCTGGTCTCCAGCCCTTTGTTTGTGGTGAAGAAAACCAGTCTGGCTGCAACTGTCCTGCTGCTGTGGCTGAGCTCCCTGCCTCTTTTGCTGGAAGTCATCACCTCTTACCAGTGCTGCAGGAGGTTCCAAACATTTTGCATCCTCTTCCTCTCCTCCAGTTTTCAAAGCACCACCTTCCTCACCATGTGTCCCCTGTTTTCCTGCTTTGGAGTCTGCAGTCCTCCTTTGTCACCTCTGCTGCTGCAGCAGGGATGCTCCAACTGGCATTTACAGGGCTTCTCATTTCCAGTTAGTCCCAGGTGTGCATGGGAAGGAAATCAAAAAGCATTCAGGTGGACAGTGAAAGAAAGCCAGCTGATACGGGGAGAAGGAGGCCCAGGAGGCCAAAGGTGAGAGGATAATAGGGCAGCTACAGGTGGTGGGTGTGCATAGCTGGGCTTAGTGGCTGGGTTTGTGTGTGGCAGTGCTTGTGCATGTGAGCAATGGACTGAACTTGGGCTCTGGTTTTGTCCTATGGGCTCACACACCTGTATTTTAGCTCTTTTCTTTGTCTCTGGAGGTACTGGAACTGGCAGAAATGAATGACTGAGATCATGAGTCCACCATGTCTATAACCTCCTCATGAAGCAGTGTGAATGAAGGTGGTATGGATGTGTGCAGACTGGTGCCTTGGGCCTTTCTGGAACTGTTCCTGTGGCTGTTGCTGTCCTAGTGTAGGTAAGAGCCTGGCTTCAGCCACTGAGGCTCTGGGAGGATGAACAGGGCTCAGTGTCCTCTCTGCACCCTGCTGTGCCTGGTGTAGACATCAATTACAGCTGCTGTTCTGATTATATGCCTTGATCAGGATAGATCTATACATTAAAAACCCAAACAGAACCAAACGAGATATGTCTACCTCGGAGTGTGTGTGGGAGACGAGTTACTGATGTTGTAGAAGAGCATTGGGATTTTAGTGCTTCCTATGTGCTAGAGCAACTGAACATGCACGTTCAGAAGCCTCTCCAATCTTCTCTTGCCGTAACAATCTACAGCACAGAACACACATAAACTTACAGCCACCTTTAGAATCATTTGAATTTGTTATGGTGCTATCAGTCCATTGAAAACTCTGGTTATACCTCTATGGATACAAACATTCAAGCCACTGTTGACACCCACAGCTGAGTTTTTTTGCTGGTAATTGTGTGTAGCAGCTTTTGAATGTGTTTAATCTGATAAGACCTCAAGAATCCCAAACCAAACCCACTCAGTTTTGTTAAATCACATACTATAACATCTCCACTACAGAAGCACTTTCTGGGTATGACTGTGTCTGAAGTATATGTCTGTAGTGTTACTAACAGAACTCAATGAAGCTGAATGGAGGTCAGAGGGAGGATTCCCTTGGCTCAGAGCCATGAAGCCTAAGAGACAGTTAACATGCACCAAGATTATCTTGGGTAAAATTAACCCTTATTATGATCAGAGTTGGACTAAAACTTGTACTCAGCATTGGTATCTCTCAGTCTTTGTGAGACCACATCAGTTTAATTTTGGCCTTTGTGAGGATGCCACTGCTGTGAAGTTTCACAATTACTGATGCTGGTAAATAATTGCAGTACTGGTATCTTGTTGCATTGTCCTCAGCAGCAGTGGGACTGATGAGTCTTCCAGGTTCAGAGCCTCACGGAGTCTAGTTTGATTAAAAGTTGTGTGTTCAGATAGAGTATATAATATGGAATTTAAATAATATTTGGGGGTTTAAAATTTATAAAACTATTTATTCTACTTTAAGCCTTCTGTCTTATTTTACCATCCAAGTGTTTTTTATTTCAGTGCTCCAGCTTTATTTACGGGCATATAAAATGGATGTTTTTTACAAGCTTCTTCCTTTTACATTGAGTCTGAGTAGCTTTTATGTGTATGGTTTTGGTTTGTGTGGATAAAAAGCGTTACTTGTGCTTTTCTGCAGTAGCTCTGAAACATGCATTTATTAGGCATATGTTTAAATTGTAAACGTAGTAGCTACTTGCAGTTGATTCAAAAGCATAGATGGCTTTTCTTACTTTTTCAAATGGGATTTTATTTGGGGCTGTCACATGGGGAGGTGTTGATTTTATTTGTTCTTTTTTTTTTCTTTATTTTAAGAGTGAAGTGTGGGATTTAAATGTAAGTACAAGAGTTATCTGTCAGCAATATTTTAAAACAAACTATTTTTTAAGTCACCTGAATGCCAGTTGTGGGAGCAGCTGAAAAGACTTTCAGCCTGTCTGAAAATGCTCTGTGCCACTATGTGTGTGTATATATATATATGTATGTATATTTAGATATACACACCCTGTCTGTTATATTGGTGCACCATAAAACCTGGGAATAGTTGTTTTTCTTGGCTGTACAACAGTATACACAACACAACCACTTCTGGGGACTTGTGACCTTGACAGATATCAGACTACAACTGTGATGGTGCTTTTTTCCTCGCAATAGGCCTTTGTAAGCTCATCTGGCTTGATGCTCTTGATGAAAACATAGAGGTTTCATTGCATTTTTTTCTGCTGGATGATAAATGTAACCATACAAGCAGCCTGTTGTACAGCATTTTGTATCTTATCACGGAGCTAAAGGTAACAGGAAAAAGCCAACCAGTCAGCACACAGTAAGGTGAATCTTGTGTAATACTTACAGTGCATTTTGTACAGAAGTCCTGACTATTCAGGGAAATCCAATTTTTGTGTTTACTCAGGTAATCAGTTTAGTGTGGATGCTCCACTCACTGCTGATGCAAACTGCACTCCAGTTACTCTGCCTAAAGCTGATGGCAGGAAAAAAAATTGTCCCATAGACTAAAATCTTGCATGAGATACTTCTTACTCTAAGGTCTGCAGATCTGTGGGTGAAGTAAAAAGTTGCAGAGAGAACCAGATAAAGGGACATGGAATAATGCTTCAGTGTCTGCTTTAACCCAAACCTACTGGAGCAGGAATGTTGGACTGGCTCTGTCTTTTACTCCTATGCAAAGCAGAGCTCTAGCCCTGCTGTTTGATCCATGTGTGATCATTCCCAGGGCTTGTTGGGAAATACCTCGGAGCCACGGCCACTTGTCCACATCCAGTGTAAGGGCAGGAACTGACTGTTCAGTGGCAGGAACAGCTCCATTAGTTAACTACACTAAGGATCTGGGGGTTCTGGAGAAACACCAGGTGTTGGTGTGCACAGCTGGGTACAGCTGGAGGAGGGAGCTTTGATTTCTGAATGCCTCACTGTTGTTCCTTATTTTATTTGAACCTCAGAGCATTGGTTTAGTGGAATCTTGAGTTCAGGTGATTCACCTGAACAAAAGGAGAACTCATTCTGCAGGAATATTAATTCACAGTTAGGGGACAATAAGCCAGAGCAACCACTAGGCCTGTGTCCTCACATGTGGCATAATAAAGGTTATGGAACAAATGCAGTCACGGTGTAAAACCACATTTTTGGCTTGGCTTCATTTGAAAGTTTGCCATTTTTAATGCTTTGTGTTGCTGTGTAATTTCTGTACCATGGGTGGCTAGTTCTGTCTTTCGGGATTACTGCTGAATGTTTTGATTTTACGGTAGTGAAGCTTGTATCTGGTGTTTTGCCAATTAACATTATATGCTTGTTAATAAAAGCAGAGAAACTTAACTGAAACACTGTCAGGCTGGAAGTCACTGTCCCATTTTCCCCAGGGATATATGGAATTATCCACTGCAGGAACAGCCTGACACACAGAGGGGGGCTGTGGCACTGCCCTGCCACTCCACACACACATGTGGTGCAAAGCTCTGCACCAAGTGGCCAAGTGTCTGTGCCCAGGAACTGCCATCCAGGAAACTAGCAGGAAAAACACAGATTCCATGATGTCTTTATGGAACTGTGGATAGGAGGGTGTGCTTGCTGCAGCTGTTTTAGGCAGTCTCACTGTTGCCTACTGATGCCCTGAGGCCAACTGGAGCATGGACACTTCCTGAGGCGCGTGCCTGGTGGGAAAGGTTGCCCACGTATGATCTGATTTTGGTGAGCTGCTGGAGATGGGAACAGCTCTCAAGTTGTAGGAAGCTTTGATTAATTAATTGTGTATGTTTTGCCTTTGAAAAAAAAATATGGCCTGTTGTGTTTGGCAAATACTGGTATTTGCCCTCTTTCAAAGTCCAAGAACCTTGAGATTTTTAATGCCTGGACAGATCTAAGGTGTAGGGGATTTTTTAGGTACAATTAATTATAAGTCTAGTCGAGACAATACAGTAAAGCTTCATCAAAGCAGGTGCTGCAGCAGCTGAATTTCTTGCAGTACCTACAGCAATGCATATCTGTACTTTGTCAGCTTGCTCTATAAATATAAATATAAATATAAATATAAATATAAATATAAATATAAATATAAATATAAATATAAATATAAATATAAATATAAATATAAATATAAATATATTGTGAGGGAAGGAAGAGCTTTATTTGTGTTACTGGCTTGTGAGGAGCTGCCAACAGTGATGGGCTACAATGAAGTCAGTGTTTCATTCATATACATATTTCTTATATGCACTGATGTGTAATTGTCCCAGGGAAATTAGTAATTTTCCACTTATTACTTAAACAGCAGCCTGAGAGCCTTGGGGGGTCCCCTTGTGCATAGACACTTCAAAGTGAATAAATATTACCACTCCTGGGGAGAATTTTGTGCGTTTTCCACCCTTTCATTGTTGCTGGTTCCAGCTCTTCTCTGGACTCTGATATTGGCTGCTTCCTTCTGCTGTTCCTGTTCCCTTGGCCTGTGAACTAACCACAGGGCCTGGCCCAGCCTGTTTCCATCTTGCATTTTCAGCAACTGTTACAGAAGTCTGGAGAGAATGTGCTGGTGAGGGGCTTCTGTTTCAGGGCAGCGTGACTGCAGGTTTCCTGACCTCTGTAAGTGCTGGAGCAGTTAGGAAATCACAAGCTTTCTTCCATGCAAGCATAAGTGCAATCACTCAGTGCTGCACCCGCATTTAATTGGCACATGTATCATGGGTAAGTTGCCTAGGTTTGCAGAAGGAATGACTTGCATGTGTAATTCACTTCCAGAATGATCTGAGCACCACAATTAGCATCTGTTGTGAATGTGACCTCCAAAATGATTGTGGCAAAAATTGTTTTGTAAGTCAGTGTTTTGTATTATCCCATGTGAAATATACTTGAAGAAATTCAGATGGTTCTCTGGCTTTGATTTGGTCAGAAAACTTTTTTTTGGTAGTGTTTTATTTTTTACTAGTATTACTTCGTGTTAGTTTGAAATGAGTAATTTAAAACTACACCGTAAAATATGTGTAAAGCCTAAAGAACAGAAATACATGATGGAAGTGAACTCACTCTTGCCCTTACATGACCATGGTGTTAATCCAATAAAAAAGAATAAAACCAAGAACAATTTAACTGAAATTCCAAAACTTAACAAGAAGAAATTGTGCTGTCGTGTTACCTACTCCTGAAAGCATAAACCTGCTCTGCAGCTACTAGCAGTCAACTGCATGTTTTCCTCTAAAAAACAATGTGAGAAACTTTAGATATGCAGTATTTATGTAATTATGTATTTTCTTATTCCATTGATTGAGCATTCCACTATAAAAATCAGTACTTAAAAGTGGAAACTTTTGTGCAATAACTACCTTGGGGTTTCTCTGAGATTTCAGCAGTCAGAAAAACAATCCGCGTGGATAAATCGAGCTGTTCAAAGCGTGGTGTAAACACAGACACTCAGGGTTTAATTGCTCTCAACTCAGGTCAGCATAATTCACTACCCCATCTGAAAGAAGTGAACAGAGATGTAATACTGTGCACCTCATGTTAAAGTCTCTACATGTCTGTAGCTTCTAACATAGATCTCATTTTGCTGTTTCTTTTCTGGATTGTTTTTTACTTCTCCAAGCTTCCTTCTGATTAGTTTTTCTGTGAGAAGTTCAAGCAGTGGCCTGGCTTTGGTGAAGAAAAACGAATCTGAGATTACTGAGATTCCTCTCCCTGAGAGTAGGATGAGGGGATCTCCTTCACCTGTCTTTCTTCAGGAGCAGTCAGGGTTAGCCAGAGGATCCTCCTGGTGACAAGGCTTGTGTCGTTCTACCCTGGGCCACCAAACCTTTGCTGGTTTTGGTCAGTGGCTGGAGACTGAAGGGATGAAAAGTTGCTGTCAGAGGAGTTTGGGCTCTGTGATACCCCACGTTGCCCTGCAGAAGTCCACAGTGCTGAGGTGCTGCTGGGTCCCTTCAGCATTCTCCAGAGCTCACTGGCATGTCCATTACATTGGTCTGATCTCTGGAGCCCTCCTCAGCAAAGGGCACTCTCAGCTTCCCTCGGGCTTCATCCTCTTCCTTGGCTGTGATGATCTCTAGGGTGGGGGGCTCTCCTTTCTCGAGAGGAGGAGCCTCATTAACTCCTTCATTCTGGGCACTACCCTGATCTGTGCTGTTTGGAGTTTCAGTCTGAACACGTGAGTGTTTATTAGAAGTCACAGCAGAGTGCCCTGCAAGAACACCAGCAAGTGCCCTGCCAAGTGAATGAATCTTTCTTTTTCAGACCTCTGGCATGTCACAGCACATGAGAAACTTGGACCGTTTTGGTTGGGTGGAGCTGGAGTCCTCCCTTGTGAGACAGCAGTCACTCACCCCTCTTCTGTCATACCTGTCACTCTGTCAGACTCTTCTGTTCCTTTCCTCAGGTTGATGCTTGTTCAGGCTCTGAGGTGTGATAAATCCACTGCAGCTGTAGAGAAACCTCTTTCTCTGCTGGCTTCACCTAGTCTTCCACCTCCTGGTGCCAGCTGAGGCACCTGCTGAGCTTCAGCCCCTCATCTTGTCCTGGGTGAAGCTACATCCAGGGAGACAGCAGAGAATGACACAGAGAATGTCCCTCAGCTCTTGGATTCAAAGCCTTCTGCAGGAAACTCTAGTGAGCTGTTACTGGTACGGTGCCTGTCTGCTCTGCTGTTTCACCTCATCTGGAGGAGGGAACAGTTCTGATGCTCTCTGTGCCACAGAGCAGCTTTCAGCCCCTGGGAGAACACCAGTCCAGCTTCAGCTGTACACACAAGTATCTCTCAAACTGCTTGTGTGAGTATCCCAAGGCTTGGGAGGAGTCAGGGTGGCAGCAACTACCCATTTAATCCTAGATGTCCAAAGAGGGGTAGGGTTAGAGCTTGAGACCAAACCATATGTGTCAGAGCCCTTCATGCTGCTTTGTGCTGGATTAAGCCAGTCAGGTTGTTAGTCCCATGCTCCACATGGTAACGTAGCTTGGCAAGTGCAGATTTGCCCCGTGGTCACAACTGGCAGGATGGCATCACAGATGCAGCGTGTGAGATGTCACTGCAAAGCACACATGGCTCAAAATCAGCCATGGTTCTGTGACCACAAAGAGGGGAAGGGAAGACAGGGTGAGAGGAACAGCAGGTAGTCACTTGATTGAACGATAAAAGTGGAAATTACAAGTGGGGCTCCCAGAGTAGGGTCCTGCAGCTTGATCTTCCTGTCAGTGGGTACCTGTGTATGGGATTCCTGGCTCGGTGTTCACAAGTTTCAGCATCACGTGGTGCATGCAAACAACTCACGGTGGTTGTGCAGGTGACTCAGCCTTGGTTTGCCTCTCCATGGCCCTGTCTGTGCAGGGGTCCACACAGGAAGCTGTGGGGTTGGCCCAGCCTTGAGCTGTCCATAACCCCAGGCCAAGCAGGGCCCTATTGCACCACACAAAGAAATAGGACATGAACTAAGCTTTGGAATTCAACAAATGGTGTGTTCTGAGTCTCAATTCCAAACACTATTAGGTTTCCTGAGAAATTCAGGGGAGACCGGAGGGTCAGTGGTGGTTTCAGCCACTTTTGTGTATCCAAGTATAATCCAATCAGGCGGAGTTTTGCCACAAACACCTGGAGGGTTTCAGCCACAGCCTTGTGCACTCAAACTGTATAATCAGTCACTAAGCCAGGGGATAAAAGTACTGGGGTTTGATTTAGATTGTTTAGAGTTGCCTCTGTAATGCTCATCTGGATGGAGACCCTTCCCCCTTGGTCAGGATATCGGCCAAGGGGACTTGAGAGCCCTCACCTGGCATGGTGAGTGAATATCATGCTGTTTGTTAGTCTGCAAGCATGGGTGATTGACTAATTCATGCAGAATATTCACCACAGTTTCTAATATGTTGTAGTGTGTTCTTGCTTTTAAATTGCAATAGCGCATTCTGCCCCTGTATCCAAAAGCCCTCCATTAGTGGAGTATTAGACTCCAAAAAGATGGTTTGCTTGGGTCTTACAGTTAAACCTGAGTTCAGACGAACCATTTGCATAAACCCCACACTCCAGTCTCTTTTCACCACAACCTGTATTCAGAATCTCTAGCTACAGTTCTCTTATTGTCCTTGGAGCGGTAAGAGCTGTGCTTTGCCTTGGAGCTGGCGTGGTCTAAAGTCAGGCACAGCCATAGACAGTCTGTGCTCAGGAAGGCAGACTGCAGCCGTTAACAAAGCTGCTCTTCACCATTGAACCTGAGCAGGTACCAGAGCATGAACTGTGAGCAGGGCTGGTTCTTTTAACCCTTGTCATGCTGGGCAAAATGGCAACACCGAGGCAGCAGTGGCAGATGCTGGAAAAGCTGATTTTGACTGCTCATTGCCTTGGTTAAACCAGAGTTGCATAATCCAGATGTCCACGTGGGTGTGCTTAGGAAGAAAAACAGGGAAATGAGAGAACTCTCATGTCAAACAGGTGCATGGTGCAGGTGACGGTTCAGCTTGCACGGGAAGCCAGAGGTGCTCAGCACAGCCAAGCTTAAGAAGTGTGGATTGGGTGATCGTGCAGTGAAGTGGATTGGGAACTGGCTGAAGGACAGAACTCAGAGAGTTATGGTGAGTGGAGCAGAGTCTGGCTGGAGGCCTGTGACCAGTGGCATCCCCCAGGGGTCAGTGCTGGGTCCAATATTATTCAATATCAATGACCTGGACTAGGGCATAGAGTGCACCCTCAGCAAGTTTGCTGATGACACCAAACTGGGTGTCCATACATACCGGAGGGATGTGCCTGCAGAAACCTGACAATGTGGCTCATTAGTTTACTGCTGGGTATCAGCTTGCTTGTTGAAAACTGGCCCAAAATGTACCCAGTGTGCCATCTTCTGTTGAACAAGTAACTGTTTGGTGATGATAAGAAGGTCTGCGCAAACATACTTTATTTTAAATCTTCCATTTCATTTCCTCATCTCCTTATCCATGATGAGATAGGGAAGTAGGGAAGTAAGGCAGAAACTAAGAGTTATTATCTCTCTGACTTGTGAAGGAGGATTATCTCCAAAATTAATTTCTCAATTTAGTGAGAAGTTGGCACCTCTAATCTCATATTCTTCACCTACGGTAATCAGCCTCAGAGAAAAACAGAATTTATATGCTTTTTCTCTCAGGGTCTAAGTAATTGAAAGGATGAGGAGCAATGGGTTTAAATTAGAGAAGAATAGATTTAGACTGGACTTCAGGAAGAAGTTTTTTACCTTGAGGGTGGTAGAACAGTGGAATAGGCTCCCCAGGGAGGTGATTGAGGACCTGTCCCTGGAGATATTCAAGGTGAGGTTGGACAAGGTTCTGAGCAGTCTGGTCTAGTTGAGGGTATCCCTGCTCACTGCTGGACTAGGGTAGCTGGACTAGATGACCCTTGGAGGTCCCTTCCAGCCCTAGACATTCTATGATTCTATGATAATTATAAAATCAATGGAGACATCTCCCAACACGTATCAAAAGGTAGGAAGAGTGGAAAGTCTGTTAGAGAGATCAAATTACTCCTTCTGCATTGCTTTCATTAGTTTTTTTCACTAGGTTTTTTTTTTTCTAGTGATTCACTTTAGCCACATGCTCTTCCCCAATTCAGCACATGTAACAGCCTAATTTACAGACTTTACATTACACAAACCTTCCCAAATGCAAGATGGTTCCAGCTTTGCCATTTACCCATGTCCATATGGCACTCATTTTGACACTCTTTCCCTACCGAGACTTAGACAAAGCTGATACCAAGACCTCCAGCTCAGCCTGTTCTTGTACCTGCAGGAATATGTTTGGCAACGGGGCCATCTCTGTTCCCTTACTGAACACAAGGAGTGACATATGCGATATATCCAGGCCATAATATCTTTCATATGCTTTCTGTTAAGAAGCTCATGTGTCTCACAGAGACTTCAGAGTTCTTGTCAGGCAGCAGTCCAGAACAACCTGTATTGTAGAGGATTCATGTCTTTATCCATGGGGTCTGTTTTGACTTAGTTATGACTGTTCTCCTCAGGTCCAACTAAATATTCCTAGCAGGATATTCACAACCACAGCAGCCCTGAGATACCTGTTAATGTACGTCTTAAGTGTTGAAGAACCCTTACTCCTGTTATGGAACTGAATAGCATCTTGTCTGGGTGCTGAGCAGCAAAAGAAAGCAAGGATTATCTGTTGTCTTCTGCCAGAGAGCACAAGGGCACAAGCAGCACCAGGCAACCTTTTCCTTAACATGCTGCAGGCTTGGCATAAGGGCTGTGTAGCATCAGGATGGTCTGGCATGAATCTGCATGAAGCAGAAACCAGTTGATAGAGTTAGCTTTCTGGGGCCTATGCTTTAGATGACCAAATTAGAAAGTAGCTGCGTGTTCTACTCAGGTCTGTCAACATCACTATCTGCATCTCTCTAATATTTGAATCACAGGATGGTTTGGGTTGGAATGGGCTTTGCAAGATGATCTAGTCCAAACCTCTGCAGTGAGCAGAGACATCTTTAACTAGACCAGACTGCTCAGAGCCCTGTCCTTCCTGAGCGTGAACCTTTCCAGGGGTGGGGCATCTATCACTTCTCTGGTCAACCTGGTCTGGTGTTTCATCACACTCACTGTAAAAAATGTCTTCCTTCTATTTGGTCTAAATCTATCCTTCTTTAGTTTAAAGCCTTTACCCCTTGTTCTATCAGAATGGGCCCTACTAAATAAATTGTTCCCATCTTAGTCTTCAGGAGGAATCAACACCTCTCCCTAGAGTGCCGTGATTCAGCTCATATTAACAATCATAGTAAGTCAAAATAGTCATGGTCTGAATGCTTGATAGGAAAAATCTCCCTCTAGATCAGATGTAGCTCTGGGAGAAGAAGTTGTTGGAAGTTAGGATTGATGAGTCAGCCCTCATTAGCGGTATACAACAGGCAGTGGTTCATAGAATGGTTTGGGTTGGAAAGTACTTTAAAGATTGCAGGATCACAGAATCATCAGGGTTGGAAAAGAACTTCAAGATCATCAAGCCCAACCCTCTACCTAACATTATCATGACCATTGAACCATGGCCAGGATCATTCAGTTCCAAACCCCCTGTCACAGGCAGGAATACCTTCCAATAGATCGGGTTGCTCAGAGCCCCATCCATCCTGNTTTAGTTCTAGAAAAGTGTTTAAATATTTCCCCCAATCTTTTTTTTTTTTTTTTTTTTTTTTTATCCAGTCTAAACAACGCCAGCACTCTTAAGCAGTCCTTATAGAGGAGATGATCCTTGGTCATTTTCATGACTTGCCTCTGACTCTGCTTAAGCAGGTCCATGCCCTTCTTAAGATGGAGGCCCCAGTGATGAACACAGTGCTCGAGGTGGGATCTAATAAGAGTGGAGTAGAGCGGCAGAATCACCTCCNGAACCATGGCCAGGATCATTCAGTTCCAAACCCCCTGTCACAGGCAGGAATACCTTCCAATAGATCGGGTTGCTCAGAGCCCCATCCATCCTGGCCTGAAACATTACAAGGGAGGGAACATCCACAACTTCACTGGGCAACTTGTTGCAGTGTTTTACCACCCTCACAGTAATATCTAATAGAAATCCACCCTCTTTCACTTTGAAAATATTACCCCTCTTCCTATCACTATATTGTCTGATAGAGTCCTTCTCCATCTTTCCTGTNCAGGCTGTGAACACATCACAAGCTCATATTCAGTTTCTAATCCACCCCTCAAGACCTTCTGCACAGGACTGCTCTCAATCCACTCACCATCGAGACTGTGTGCTTGGGATTGTCCTGACCCATGTGCAGGACCTTGCAGTTGGCCTTCTTGAACTTCATGAGATTCATACAGGTTTACCCCTCTAGCATGGCATCCCTTCCCTCCAACATGTTGGCTGTACCACACAGCAAACTGCTGAAGGTGATCTCACTCCCACTGTCTGTGCTGCTGATAAAGATGTTAAACAGTGCTGGTGCCAAAATCAGCCCCTGAGGAGCACCACCTGTCACTGGTCTCCACTTGGACACCAAACCAGTGACACCAAATCTTTGCGGCTATCCAGCCAGTTCCTTATCCAACGAGTATTCCTCTTCTCTCCAATTTAGAGACAAGGATGTCATGCAGGATGGTGTCAGGTGCTTTGATTAAATCTATGTAGATCTATCTGGATGCCTGCAAGGCCTTTGACACAGTCCCCTGTGGGTGTTAAAATGCTGCAGCGAGTGAGTTCTCCTTCCTGCGGGAAAGTGAAGATTCTCACCAAGCAGTGAACTTGCTGGCATTTGTTTGCAAAACAGAAAAAAGATGTTTGACTAGGGGTGTTGTGGCACCCCAGCGAATCACCCTAGGGGATGGCTAATTTCTTGTCCAATTACCTTGAAGTTAAAAGGGTATAAAAAGAACTGTAAATTAATAAATAAAGGGAATCTTGGAATCTTGGTGAAGGAAATCATCTCTGCTTCACTCTTTCTCCTCCTCCAGCTACTGGCAGATAAACAACATCTGGTGATCCCTGATGTGCACGAATAGCAGCGATCCAAGCCGCACTTCTCTGAAGGTACGCTGTACCCGCCTGCTTTTCCCACCTCCCTCCCTACTCGGGATGTCGGACAGTATGGATTGCTCCGGCTTGGAAGCCGATAAAGTTTTCACTGCCTGGCTGGGAGTTTTTAGCCTCATGAGGTCTTTTGTTTTCCTGTCCTCACTCTGTGAAGTGTTAGATTGGGCTGCTCTGCACGGCCCCTCCCTGAATGCCAACACCGCCCTGGACTTAGGACATTGACGTGAGCATGGTAGTAGCCTTGTTCTCGGAGATGCTGACAGAGAAGCGGCAAGTCCTAGTTTGCTCACTACTTGGCAGACATTATTTGTTCTGCTACAGGAGTACAAGTTGGATAGCAGGGCGGGTACGCCAGTCTCAGAGACGTGTGACATGCCGTCTCTTGGAGGGGATGTGTCCGATGGGGATGTCCCCTCATTGGCTCTGGTCATAACTGATGGCCACTCGGAGGGCTCTTCTCCGCCTTCACCAGCCTTGGTGGTATTCACCCCCCGGCGCTATTCTCTACCATGATCTGGCAACCCCCCCATGCCTCTACCATGGGGTGGACCAGCTAACTGGAGCTGGGTACAGACTCCTGGTCATTCTGCACATGTGCCTCCTTTGCCGCAGATGCCTAACTGGTCCTGCCCGGCCACTGTACTGAGCAGTGACTCTGTGCAGGGGTAACTGCCAATGCTCACCCTGTTAGAACATATGCTGACACTGTTAGAGGAAGTGCCCCACTATGTCGGTTTTCTGCCAGAGATCTCATGGCAGCTCCTAGAAATTTGTCGGCAGTTAAAGGAGCTGCCACAAGGCACTGCACTGAGTGATAGCCACCGGGATATCCGAGATGGCCGCAGAGATGCAGCTGGATGTGATGAACACGGAAGTTCTGGCTTCGGATGCTTAGAACAAAGAAGTACCAGTTCCTGCTCTGGACCCAGGATCAGTGAAAGAAGCAGCAGTGGAGCTATCGCCAGCCACGCCACAGCAGGAGGCAGCTCTAGAACCAAAGCAGCCTCAGCGGGTGGAGGCACAGCCTGTGCCAGCAGTGGTTTCAGCGGCACAGATGGCTATGGCAGATGCCACGTCAGCTGTTTAGGCGCTGCCTGATGGAATGGTGCAAAACCCAGAAGCTGTGCAGTCCCCTGCCCAGGAGACCACAGTCCCCACTTCTGCTTCTATATTTGCTTGATAGGCCCCCTCCCCACGCCCTGCTATTGTTTGTTCCAGGTTCTGCAGGTCAATCCCTCACTGACAGTTCCTTGGACAGTAATGCAGGAGATGCACTGGGTCCAAAATGAAAAGCTACCATGGCAGGCTGCCAAAGAAAGCGGATCAAGGATGGAGAAACAGAAAAGAGATATTTTGAATAGGGGTGTTGTGGCACCCCAGCTAATCACCCCAGGGGGTGGCTGATTTCTTGTCCAATTACCTTGAAGTTAAAAGGGTATAAAAAGAGCTGTAAATTAATAAATAAAGGGAATCTTGGAATCTTGGTGAAGGAAATCATCTCTACTTCACTCTTTCTCCTCCTCCAGCTACTGGCAGATAAACGACAGTCCCCCACAACATCCAACTCACCAGGTTGGGAAGATAGAGATTTGATGTGTGGACCATTCAGTGGTTTAGGAATTGTCTGGATGGCCCCATCCAGAGGGCAGTGGGCAATAGCTCAGAGTCCAGATGGAGAGAAGTGACAAATGGTGTCCCTCACNAATGAAAAGCTACCATGGCAGGCTGCCAAAGAAAGCGGATCAAGGATGGAGAAACAGAAAAGAGATATTTTGAATAGGGGTGTTGTGGCACCCCAGCTAATCACCCCAGGGGGTGGCTGATTTCTTGTCCAATTACCTTGAAGTTAAAAGGGTATAAAAAGAGCTGTAAATTAATAAATAAAGGGAATCTTGGAATCTTGGTGAAGGAAATCATCTCTACTTCACTCTTTCTCCTCCTCCAGCTACTGGCAGATAAACGACAGTCCCCCACAACATCCAACTCACCAGGTTGGGAAGATAGAGATTTGATGTGTGGACCATTCAGTGGTTTAGGAATTGTCTGGATGGCCCCATCCAGAGGGCAGTGGGCAATAGCTCAGAGTCCAGATGGAGAGAAGTGACAAATGGTGTCCCTCACGGATCTGTGCTGGGTCTGTGTTGTTTTTATATTTTATCAGTGCTACAGAGAGGGGATGGAGTCACCATCAACAGGTTGGCAGGTGATGCCCAGCTGAGTGGGGCTGTGGATACACGGAGGTATGGGATGTCATCCAGAGGGACCTGGACAAACTGGAGAGCTGGGCCCAGGGGAACCTCCTGAGGCTCAACGAGAGCAAGTGCAGAGTCCTGTCCCTGGAACAATCCCCATTGTCCATCCAAGATGGGGGATGAGGGGATAGAGCAGTCGTGCAGAAAAGGGCTTGCGGGTGCTGAGGTAGGAGCAGCTGGCCATGAGCAGTCAGGGTGTACTGGAGCCCAGCAGCCAATCCATCCTGTGTTGCATCAGGAGCAGTGTGACCAGCAGATGGAGAGAGGGGATTCTGCTGCTCTGCTCTGGGCAGAGCTCCCCTGGAGCCCTGTGTCCAGCTCTGGAGCTCTCAGCACAGGAAGGACATGGAGCTGATGGAGTGGGGCCAGAGGAGGCCACAGAGATGCTGAGGGGACTGGAACACTCTGCTCCCAGGACAGGCTGAGGGATCTTGGATTGTTCAGCCTAGAGAAGGCTCTGGGGAGACCTTAGAGCACCTTCCAGTGCCTGAAGGGAGCTAATTCAAAGCCTGGAGAGGGGCTGTTTCCAAAGGCCTGGAGTGAAAGGACAAGGGGCAATAGTTTGAAAGAAGAAAGGAGTTGGATTTAGATGAGAAATAAGGAATAAATTATTTCCCAGGAGAGTGGTGGACAGTGGCACAGGTTGCCCAGGGAGGTGGTGGAGGCCCATCCCTGGAGACACTCCAGATGGGGCTTGAGGAGGCTCTGAGCAACTTGCTCTAGTTGCAGATGTCCCTGTTCTCAGCAGGGTATTGAACTGGATGAGCTCTGGAGCTCCCTTTCAACCCTGACATTTCTATGATTCTATGATAATATTGTTCTGATCACTCAGTCTAGCTGGCTGTATGACATAGGTCATGCAATGTCACATGCTATTTGCTATTCCTCCAGTATCACCTGGAACGCTATTCAATGCTCAAAAGAATTGTCAGAACCTACTCTCCATCAGAATAAAAAAAAAAAGGGAAATGTGGGACTAAATACGATGCAGAAATTCCCAGTCTCCCACTGTCATCTGAGTAAACACATATTTCAGTTTGTCAATACTGAAATCAAAGCAGCAGCGCTCCACTTTTTGAGATTTGCATCAAAACAATGAAGTCCTACTTCAGCAAATCAATGTCCTTGAAGTGAAACGAGATACTGAGCTCTGCCAGAAGCTCTTGATTTGTTGCTGTCCTTTACTTAGCCTGCGCAGACTCAGTACTGTGATAGGAGACTGTTGCACTGCAGTGCACAGTCATCAGCTCTCAACACAGGCTGCAGTGTAAGGACTGCAGTGATACACTGCAGGACTGCTGACCTTTTGAACAGCTACAGTTAGAGCTGGTTGAACAAGCAAAGTGTTCACTTGTCAGATTAAACCTATTTTAGCCCCTGTCAGCACATTTACAGATGTTTCCGTAAGAGCCAGAAGACTCGAAGGAAAATCAAGCCTCTGTTTTCTTGTCATATGGGAGAAAAGGGGACTTGGTTTGCCAGCCTTATACCCACCTGAGTACTGTCGCAGAGCAGTTTGCGTGACGCATTGTTTGCACACGCACCCCCTCCCCCACAGGTTTTACACTTTATGTTTTCTTATGGTATTGGTGGAAATGAAGAGAGACCATCATCAGGACACAGGAAGGGGCTGACACGTGGGTGAGATTTTCCTGCTCAACATGAGTGCTAAGGGGGTTTCATTTGAATGGCTTTAATCAGGGAAATCCATCAGGAATCTGCAAGTGTTCCCTGTGCTTTTCTCAAGGATAGCTAAGATGGTGCTGTAGGCATGTGAAGGTGAATGGTGGGTTTGGCAGGATGAGGAACAGCTTAACTGTATTTCTGAGGTAAACCAACTCTGCTCTTTTCTTCCAAACAGTTTTGATCACTACTGGTGGTACTGATCGGTGGAAACTAGCACCTTCTAAGCCAGATGTTATTCAGAACTACTTGAAGGCATTAAGGCTGTGTGAGGGTGTTTGGACTGGAGGCATATGAGGAGGGCACTGTGGGGCAGACCACTGTTGCATGCCTAATCGCTCTTGTCAGCAAGGTCACATAATATTGATCTACTGGCATCTTTGCACAGTCTCATGCTACACCAAGGAGAAATGACTGAGGTAGTGTTCCATGAGATGAGGTAACCTGCCCTAGGTCTCTGCCTCTCTGAGAATAGCAGAGATGGTTCAGGTTTACCCTCCAATAAGTAAATTTATCATTCATCCTTTTCCTCCTGTAGTTCTAACAGGTAATGTCTTGTGGCTAGAAAAGGACTTCTGTCACAGATGTATATATTCATATGTAAACAAGTCAAATAAGGTGCAAAGGTGAGGCCTTCTACAAACAGTT
>VYZU01076516.1:5976-28840 GCA_013401355.1 Ceyx cyanopectus
CATTATAACTCTATAGATCTTCTTGTATTACACAATATTATATTTAAATTTGAATGTTAAGTGTTTATTCTGACCCACTTATGGTCTAATGCCTAATGTCAGCAGCTTCTGATCTACAAATTCAAATATCTCTGCTGCATTGGCTTTATATTAATTTCTGGAGTTACACAGGAGAATACCATGTAACAAAACATAAATATACAGGATATATACCTATTATCAGAATTAGTTTATCTGTTAGAGTTTTCTTTTTCAATTATAATTCAGTAGGAAATTCAAACATCTTCCAAACAGCTGCCTTAAAGACTACAAGGTGGCTGAAATTAAAGTCTGAGTATTGGTAAAAATATACTGATCTTGATATGTTTTATCATATTGGTTTCAGCTTTTTTTTTTTCATTATCTTATTTGATAATGGTAAGAATGCATAGTAAGACTGAAGGTGTAAATAAGAAGAAAAAAGAAAAAATAATATACTGCTTCCAAATGCATAGGATAGGGGTGAAATGATACAGTGAAGAACAGAAATAGAATATATTAAAACTGCAAGAAACATATGACATTATTTTAAAAAAACACATTATAGCTTCATAGATCCATAGTATTTTATTAAAAAAACCAAACTAACCAACCAAAAAAAACCCAAACAAACAACCCAAAACAAACACCAACCAAAAAAAAACAAAACAAAAAAGAGAAGTCTTGGGCATTATCTTTACCAGATGAGTACATGCCAGATATTTGATGTTTTAGGAGTCGAGAGTACTGCAGCTATAGTTCATGTCTTCACCTCTCACCCCAGGCAGAACTGCCTGTATTTGCTAACTGTGACCTACAAAATTAATTGTCATCTCTTTTTTCTCTAGGGCTGTGGAGGGGGTAGTGTGTGCTGTTTGATGGTATTTATTTGGTCAGGGTTCCAAAATATAGCCACAGATGATACCCTGAAAACTAGAATATATTGAATTTCAGTTACTTCTTGTAGCCGTATTTTAACAATTTGAAAGAGAAAGAATTCTATATTAAAACAAACCAAAGCCAAACTGCTGCTTTAAGGCAGTACAGAGCTTCCCCTAAAATCTATGTTTGGGTACCAAAAAAGCTCTCAGAAAATAGAAAAATACTTGCCTATTTCCAAAAGGCAGTGGTATTTCAAAGATGTTCTCTGGGTGTTAACTGTAGGGTCTGCAGTATTTTACCTGCTTGGAACAACTTGTTAACAAATAAAAATACATGGCTTTGACTTAGAGAGTTTCTATGGTGTTGGGTAATATCCATAAAGGTATTTAACAGGAAAAAAGTCTGCCAGGAAAAACTGAACAAATCAATTTGGAAAAACAACTGAAAAGGCTGTGTTCACATAAGGCTTTAACTCATTAATTTATGCTAGGTGGACCTCTGCATGAGAATTTTCCTCAATATCTGTTTAAAACAAACATCACTTTTCTCCTTTTTGTGTGTGTTTACTTCCCTTTGGATTAGAAAAGACGAGTATATGTCTTTGTGAAATATTTTCTTAACTCAAAATGAACCTAGAGATGAAGAATGATGTTTTTTCCTACTGTATCCTTGACCAGGTAACCTGGTGTAATAGTTTGTAAATACACACCTGTTTTTTCCTGTCTGTAAAGGATGGAAAGACTATTAGATAATGATACTGTTCCTCTTTATTTTCAGACCTTTTAAAAATACCTGATGGGTTTCTGATACAATTACATGAGAAGTATTTTTTTTTTTTTTGCAATCTTTAATATCCTGTTTTTCAGAATACAACTTCCTTTACATTCAACAACAAAAAATAGTCACATTTTACAAACATAAGGTAAAATCATTATTGTCAGTGGTTTGGAAAGAGTAGATTTCACATTTAACTAGTTCAGATAGTAACAGGAATGGTTTGGTTTTGTTTATTTTGTTTTTTGGGTTTTTTTAACTGTTTAGCTTTCCTTTATTGTAATGAACCCCTAAGTAGCTTTCATAGAATTAAGATTTTTTTTTTGTTAATTTTTTTTGACAAATCATAACAAATTGAGAAGTGTTTAGATCTTTTCTGAAAAATTGAAAAGCCATTGATCCTACTCCCTATTTTAGAATTTCTTTTTGCCATAACTACCTTGAATTTCAAATTGGTAAAAGGCTTTTATCAGTTCATTTGATGCTTTTAAGAAAAACACTCCAGCTAAACTAATAGAAGCAGCTAAACTAATAGAAGTCCTAAATATTTCTAATATTTTTTGAGCCTCCTGGGCTCAAAAGTGGTTTGTGACTTTGCAAGGTCTGATTTTGAAAGCAATGCTTCACTTTCACAGTTCCTTTGTGAGTTTTTACCTATGTACACTGCAGACTGAACTGCTGCCCTCACTTCTTATGCCAGTTCAGTTTGCATTTTATGGACTTGGACTTTGTAGATTTGGAAGCACCTATGGTAACAATATGAATCCATGCCTGACATTTGCTTTTTATTTTGACATCCTCGTACAACTCTTGGCTGATGTAGATTAATAATTCTTCTGTAAGGTAAGGAAGTATTATCTCTAATANAATGAAACCCTAAGTAGCTTTCATAGAATTAAGATTTTTTTTTTGTTAATTTTTTTTGACAAATCATAACAAATTGAGAAGTGTTTAGATCTTTTCTGAAAAATTGAAAAGCCATTGATCCTACTCCCTATTTTAGAATTTCTTTTTGCCATAACTACCTTGAATTTCAAATTGGTAAAAGGCTTTTATCAGTTCATTTGATGCTTTTAAGAAAAACACTCCAGCTAAACTAATAGAAGCAGCTAAACTAATAGAAGTCCTAAATATTTCTAATATTTTTTGAGCCTCCTGGGCTCAAAAGTGGTTTGTGACTTTGCAAGGTCTGATTTTGAAAGCAATGCTTCACTTTCACAGTTCCTTTGTGAGTTTTTACCTATGTACACTGCAGACTGAACTGCTGCCCTCACTTCTTATGCCAGTTCAGTTTGCATTTTATGGACTTGGACTTTGTAGATTTGGAAGCACCTATGGTAACAATATGAATCCATGCCTGACATTTGCTTTTTATTTTGACATCCTCGTACAACTCTTGGCTGATGTAGATTAATAATTCTTCTGTAAGGTAAGGAAGTATTATCTCTAATAGCTAGTTGGGAATAAAATTAAAATGTAGATGACATATCTGATACCTTCTGGTCATATCAAAATTAAAATTCAAGAGCTTCTAATTTCTTCTGTTCTTTTGTTAGAACACTCATATTTTTAACTAAAAGGGCAAACTAGTCTAAAACTAATTCAGACACTAAGCAGATATTTTCTTTAAACATCTCTTTTCAGATTCTTGTTGCTACCAACTATAGATTTCTGTGGAAGGGATGCTTGGCACATGTGATTAAGCAGAGATCTTGTAGGTGTGGGGTTCCTCTTGGATTTAATTTACAACTAAGTGAAGAGAAATCATAAGAAAACGGCAGAAAAGCTGACAGGCCATTAGCTGTCTAACCAAGTGACCAACCTAGGGGCATCACTGAAGCTGCCAAAATAATAGTTTATAGAATCTGTCAAAAAGCCAGAGCCTACTGCTAGAAGAGAGTTCTTCCATAGTTGTGCATCTGGGCTTTTTTTGTATGAACATGTAGGATAAGAAAAATAAATCAAATACATGGTGTTTTGCTCTAATGCAGATATTACTCACTTCTGTGAAACAGTGAAGGACTGATTTGGGGAGAGAGAGAACAAAGATAGGACCTTTATCTGGACTAAAGTTTGGGGTTTTTTTAGTCTTTATATGGTGTTTAGCTTGATAGAAAAACACTGATCAAAATATATCTGTGCTAAAAGAGAAAGATTGAGGTGGGCACCATCCCTGGAGCTATTGCAGGTGAGGTTGGCCAAGGCTCTGAGCAGCCTGGGCTAGTTGAGGGTGTCCCTGCTCCCTGCAGGGGGCTGCACTAGATGACCTTTGGAGGCCCCTTCCAGCCCCAAACATTCTATGATTCTATGAACTGATGCTGCAATTGAATTAAAAAAAAAATATATTTAATCCTATTGATACAGTTGATATTTCATAGAATGGTTTGGGGTTGAAGGGATCTTTAATGATCATCTAGTCCATCCTCCCTACTGTGGGTCAAGACATCTTTCACCACATCAAGTTGCTCAAAGCCCCATCTAACCTGGCCTTGAATAATTGTCCCCACTGCCCCCAGCTTCTCTGGGCAACCTGTTCCAGTGTCTCATCATCTTCACTGAAAAACCCCTTTCCTGTGTCCAATCTAAATTAACCCTTTTTAAGTTTAAAACCATTGCCTCGTGTCCTGACAGTACAGACCTTGGTAAAGTCACTCTCCACCTTTCCTTTAAACCCCTTTAAAGAGGGAAAGGCTGCAGTAACAATTCTACAAGTCTACAGTTGTCTGGAATTCTGCTCCTTTGGTGTAGAAATGTCAACAAACTGTTCATTTAGGAAATCGGATTAATCCACCCCAAATTCATTTATATCATCAACATTGTAGGAAGCAATATTTTTTTTTTCAATGCACTGAAGCTGTTTAAGAACTCATTTTATATCTCATGCTCTTTCATATGAGGCATATCAATCACTTATGTTTGAACTGTAGCAGTTTCTGTCAAAAACAGAACATTTCAATAAATTTCACTAAGGTTTTCCTACAGTGTAAGCTCTCTTACCAAAAAAACCCAAAGTGTTAACAGCAAAAACCAACTTGCAAATATTTTTTTTTGCAAATCATGGTCAGTTGAGGCTACACTACTTTATTGCCA
This sequence comes from Ceyx cyanopectus, assembly GCA_013401355.1. Classification (NCBI taxonomy): domain Eukaryota; kingdom Metazoa; phylum Chordata; class Aves; order Coraciiformes; family Alcedinidae; genus Ceyx; species Ceyx cyanopectus. The sequence continues at coordinate 10,741 of VYZU01076516.1, forward strand.
CTTTAGAAACGTGCTTTCTGTAGCTGAGAAGGGCAGGGTGTCAACAGCAGAGAGAAAAACAGAAATACAAATGCATGTAGACTCTTCAGATTTGATCATGATAGTCCATTGTGCATATATGAATGTCTCTGTAGATGATATGGCATCTTTATTAAATATTGCTGCTGGAAGGACAGGATCATGTTGATTCATCTGCCCTTATTATGTGAAACCTCACTGTATAGCACCCATTGGTTAGCATGCAGCTTAGAGAAAACACAGTTCTCTCATGGCCTGTTACTGCCACTGAAAATCTGCTTTGATAGATGGAGGAACTACTGGCAAAGAAATACAGCACGGGACTAATAGAACCAGTTAAAGAACAGAACAAAGCATGCTGGAAAAGTCTTGGAATTCCTAAGTTATATGGGCTCTAAGTGCATCACAAAACTAAATCCAACAATACACGTGCAACCTTTTAAAAAGCATGTTTTAATATGTCTTAATTAGTGTTTGAAAATTCAGTTTGAAAGAAACTCAGTCATTTAATGTAAGGTACTGCAACAAACCCAGTAGATTCTCCTTGTTTCCTCTGAATGTTCTGCATGCTAGAAAAAGTTTCTAGTCCTGCATGTTAGCAGTGAAGTTTATGTGTTTTAAGGCTAATATCTTCACTTCACTTTGGGAAATGGTCACCAACCTCTTTGGACTCTGTAGTGACAAATGTTAATTCTAATTAACACTTTATGCTTGCAGTCTTAGCTGGCTGTGTCACTTTCAAAGTGACTTCAAGTAAACATGAATAGCAAATCTAACGTTAATAACAAATATTCTGATTTCTAAGATAAAGTAGTGACAGTGCTCCTTTTCCAGTTGTTTCCAATGATTCATGTTTAAAATTTTAATTTACAAGTTACATTGTTGAACACTAGTGTTGTGTAGGAACTAGCACAGAATCACACATACACTGGAGAGACCTTGCATATTATGCTTATTTGAAAAATTAAAGGCATTTTCTGCCTTGGAGGGTTGATACTTTCTCCTTGCTAAGTATTGAGACTGTATCTTGCCACTCATTGAAGTTACTCATGGTTGGGATAAAAAAAAGTGAGCTATTATACAGATACTAATTAAATCTTTGTCAGTTATTTCTGTTATTCACTTTGTTCTAACAGTACAGTCTGTCTTGCCAGTCTGAATGTCAGGTAAGTCTGAAACTTGGAATTTTTGACCTTTTAAGAAAGAGGTCATAATCCAGAAGAATGAGAAATTATCAAAGCCACATTTTATCTGCCTCTTGCACAAATGTTGACAAAGTGGAGGACAGTGATTTTCAGTCACAGAAAGATTTGTGGAAATCCAAATCTGTTGCTAGCCTGTTCAGTGGTGGCTGAAGAAAAGATTAATTACATCTGCTGCAAATAATCACCTAGTTCTGCCTANCCATCCCTGGAGCTATTGCAGGTGAGGTTGGCCAAGGCTCTGAGCAGCCTGGGCTAGTTGAGGGTGTCCCTGCTCCCTGCAGGGGGCTGCACTAGATGACCTTTGGAGGCCCCTTCCAGCCCCAAACATTCTATGATTCTATGAACTGATGCTGCAATTGAATTAAAAAAAAAATATATTTAATCCTATTGATACAGTTGATATTTCATAGAATGGTTTGGGGTTGAAGGGATCTTTAATGATCATCTAGTCCATCCTCCCTACTGTGGGTCAAGACATCTTTCACCACATCAAGTTGCTCAAAGCCCCATCTAACCTGGCCTTGAATAATTGTCCCCACTGCCCCCAGCTTCTCTGGGCAACCTGTTCCAGTGTCTCATCATCTTCACTGAAAAACCCCTTTCCTGTGTCCAATCTAAATTAACCCTTTTTAAGTTTAAAACCATTGCCTCGTGTCCTGACAGTACAGACCTTGGTAAAGTCACTCTCCACCTTTCCTTTAAACCCCTTTAAAGAGGGAAAGGCTGCAGTAACAATTCTACAAGTCTACAGTTGTCTGGAATTCTGCTCCTTTGGTGTAGAAATGTCAACAAACTGTTCATTTAGGAAATCGGATTAATCCACCCCAAATTCATTTATATCATCAACATTGTAGGAAGCAATATTTTTTTTTTCAATGCACTGAAGCTGTTTAAGAACTCATTTTATATCTCATGCTCTTTCATATGAGGCATATCAATCACTTATGTTTGAACTGTAGCAGTTTCTGTCAAAAACAGAACATTTCAATAAATTTCACTAAGGTTTTCCTACAGTGTAAGCTCTCTTACCAAAAAAACCCAAAGTGTTAACAGCAAAAACCAACTTGCAAATATTTTTTTTTGCAAATCATGGTCAGTTGAGGCTACACTACTTTATTGCCACTTTAGAAACGTGCTTTCTGTAGCTGAGAAGGGCAGGGTGTCAACAGCAGAGAGAAAAACAGAAATACAAATGCATGTAGACTCTTCAGATTTGATCATGATAGTCCATTGTGCATATATGAATGTCTCTGTAGATGATATGGCATCTTTATTAAATATTGCTGCTGGAAGGACAGGATCATGTTGATTCATCTGCCCTTATTATGTGAAACCTCACTGTATAGCACCCATTGGTTAGCATGCAGCTTAGAGAAAACACAGTTCTCTCATGGCCTGTTACTGCCACTGAAAATCTGCTTTGATAGATGGAGGAACTACTGGCAAAGAAATACAGCACGGGACTAATAGAACCAGTTAAAGAACAGAACAAAGCATGCTGGAAAAGTCTTGGAATTCCTAAGTTATATGGGCTCTAAGTGCATCACAAAACTAAATCCAACAATACACGTGCAACCTTTTAAAAAGCATGTTTTAATATGTCTTAATTAGTGTTTGAAAATTCAGTTTGAAAGAAACTCAGTCATTTAATGTAAGGTACTGCAACAAACCCAGTAGATTCTCCTTGTTTCCTCTGAATGTTCTGCATGCTAGAAAAAGTTTCTAGTCCTGCATGTTAGCAGTGAAGTTTATGTGTTTTAAGGCTAATATCTTCACTTCACTTTGGGAAATGGTCACCAACCTCTTTGGACTCTGTAGTGACAAATGTTAATTCTAATTAACACTTTATGCTTGCAGTCTTAGCTGGCTGTGTCACTTTCAAAGTGACTTCAAGTAAACATGAATAGCAAATCTAACGTTAATAACAAATATTCTGATTTCTAAGATAAAGTAGTGACAGTGCTCCTTTTCCAGTTGTTTCCAATGATTCATGTTTAAAATTTTAATTTACAAGTTACATTGTTGAACACTAGTGTTGTGTAGGAACTAGCACAGAATCACACATACACTGGAGAGACCTTGCATATTATGCTTATTTGAAAAATTAAAGGCATTTTCTGCCTTGGAGGGTTGATACTTTCTCCTTGCTAAGTATTGAGACTGTATCTTGCCACTCATTGAAGTTACTCATGGTTGGGATAAAAAAAAGTGAGCTATTATACAGATACTAATTAAATCTTTGTCAGTTATTTCTGTTATTCACTTTGTTCTAACAGTACAGTCTGTCTTGCCAGTCTGAATGTCAGGTAAGTCTGAAACTTGGAATTTTTGACCTTTTAAGAAAGAGGTCATAATCCAGAAGAATGAGAAATTATCAAAGCCACATTTTATCTGCCTCTTGCACAAATGTTGACAAAGTGGAGGACAGTGATTTTCAGTCACAGAAAGATTTGTGGAAATCCAAATCTGTTGCTAGCCTGTTCAGTGGTGGCTGAAGAAAAGATTAATTACATCTGCTGCAAATAATCACCTAGTTCTGCCTACAATATGGGGAATCTCTGAAATAACTGTTGTCATCATATTTTGTCTATTGATTGATGCCACCAACTTGAGAGGAGCATGGTAACATAAAATCTTTTTATGAGGTATTGTTAGCAATGTACATATAATGTCTCCTTCACGTGTGGCATCAGAAGGATTTCTTGGTTTTCTGCCAATGTTGGGACCCCCCTTTGTTGTATATTTGATGAGCTTTGAATATTTGCCCATAATAAGGGGTAACAATTGGCTGTCATCTTCAAATAGGATGCCTTTTGGAAGCATGTGTGATCATGTATGCAAATCTGAATTCCCAAATGCCTGCAAGCTGCTATAATATAGACTGCAGTTGTGTCAGTATGGTAGGAGATGTAGAAAAGTTACTGCATTTGTTTTCATCTTATAGCCAATATAATATAAATATCACATTTTCCCCTTTATTAACATTATTTTTATTATGTTTCTTAACATTATTGACAGTTGTCAGATGTTTACTTTTTGAGTAGCAGGCAATTCTGAGGTGCAAACTGAAAGTATTGAGAGATGATACTTAGAACACAAGGCTTGAGAGAAATCCCTTGATTTGGGGTGATAATCCCAGTGTGATTGCTCTAGTGCCCTGGCTGGCAGTCAGGGTGGTGCCCATGGATTTGAGTTTCCTGTAACCTGGGGCAACAAGTGAGAGAGATAAGAGTCTGTAACAGCAGACTGCCTGCCTTTGTGTCTGAAAGCAGGACTGCACTCTTTTCCCCCTAAGTCATTTTCACCTTGTAGGGTATCACAGTTCTGCATCACACTACAATACCCTGCTATCACTGTGCTGTAGTAGTAGATTTAGCCCCATGTCTTGCCTCTGGCACAGTGCAGTGTTTAATGGATCTGATGAAACCTAAGAAAAAAAGAGCCCTAAAGACACAGTGCAGCTCCTGAAGTTATAACACTTCAAATGAATGGAAATGGAGGAGGAGAGAGGACTCTCCTGACCCTTACAGGTAAATTTGACATTTTGAAACATTAAAATTATCATACCCAACTTCTTATGTTTAAACAATCATATCTATATCTTGAAATTACCAGTGGATTTGTGGGAATATTTTTACGGTGCTATATAGCTGTCTGTCATTATAGTGCTTGGTGCTACCTGCTTTGCACACTGCTAATACAGAGAGGCAGTCAGAAAATATTCTAGAGTTAGTATATACTGTGTTATAAAGGTTTCTGTTTTCATTTATTGGACATGGGAAACAATATCTACTTTAAAACTAAATATAGCAAAAGAGTCAAAATTTTTTCTTCAAAGATATTTAAATTTTTATTTGCACATGTAACTTACTATGCTGTTAATGAATAATGCTGTGAAAACTTTCTTAAAAGTATCCTTGAAATAGTAGTTCATATTTTAAAGGTCTACTGAGGACATACTAATGAGCAGCTATCATAATATTTCACAGAATCACAGAATGTTAGGGGTTGGAAGGGAGCTAGAAGATCATCTAGTCCAACCCCCTGCCAGAGCAGGGGCACCTAGACCAAGTCACCCAGGAACAGATCCAGGGGGGGCTGGAATGTCTCCAGAGCAGGAGACTCCACAACCTCCCTGGGCAGCCCCTGCCAGGCTCTGCCACCCTCACTGGGAACAAGTTTTTCCTTGTGTTTCCCCTCAACCTCTTGTGCTCCAACTGCCTCCCATTGCCTCTTGTCCTGTCACTGGATGGCACTGAGCAGAGTCTGGCTCCATCCTCCCTACACTGCCCTCAACATCTTGACAGACACTGCTGAGCTCCCCCCTCAGTCTCCTCTTCTCCAGGCTAAAGAGCCCCAGCTCTCTCAGCCTCTCCTCAGCAGGGAGATGCTCCACTCCCATGTTTTGTCTTAGTGATGGCAGTTGTTTGCAGCTAAATTCCTTTATTGCCTTCTTTCTCTTTTCATGAGTAAGAATAATACTGTTTTCCCTTCTCAGGGAAATCAAGAACCTGAAATCAGTCAAAAATTATTATTATTATTGAACTTGTTCTGATGCCTCAAGTGCTTACACACATGAAGCAGTGAAATTTCACACATAACTATGCACACATATATATAGTTATATATAACTATACCTATATAACTATATGTGTGTAGGCATTTGGCCCACGTTGGGTCTATTGGACAGGATTTGGTGATTCTGTTTGTAAGGCTTCATGTAAGTTGTAGGAAGACTTGGGGCCATCAGGCTGCCCCAACAGTGTTGAGATATTTTAATCAAAGAACTGTGTGCCATTACCCCAGGATCTGTGTCAAGCTGTGGATTAGGTTTATAACAAAAACTACAAAAGCTCCTGCTGTTTGAAAGATGCTGAGTGTTTAGCTCCATTTTTCTGTTACAGGCATGAACACATCCTTTTAGTATTTTTGAATTGTAGAAGTGTAACAATAAATTCTGTTCATCTAGTTATAAATTAGACTAAAGTTAAATGCTAACTTTTTATTAATCATTACTGCTTTTCTTATTGATCTTGACTTTATAACTTAAAAGTTTACTTCTCTAACTGGACTCAAGGAATGTCAGGAAAAGTCACTTGTAGGCAAATCAAAGAATGTTAAATCAAGAAAATTCATGGAACACCAGTAAGTACCTGTAACTATCCTTCTGTTAAACCTCTTTAATTTCTTGTAATGTCAGAGTAGCATTGTGAGAACATGGAGATAATACATACAAAAAGAAGAAAGGAACTCCTGTTTCCAAAAAGTGCAGGGAAGTTGTTCCCATAATAAGTCATGCTATTAAACAAGAGTCATTATTGCATTCTAGCAAAGCAAATGTAAACCAGAAAGTCTGTTAGGAACCAAGCATCACCCTTAGCATAATATCTTATTATATAGTTATATATTAATATATAACAATGTATTTTAATATATGTTAATAATACATTGTTAGTTTTTCTACCCACATACTTTTTAATTTGGAATTGCATGTGACTCAGCTAAAGAGATTGTGGATCAAGATTTTACACTTAAGGAAAAGGTTGGGTTTTTTTTATATTGTTCAAAGCTGACCTCTGCTTTTAAAAAGGCTTGATCTGCACTTTTTCATCTGTTTAGAAGCATACATTTTTGGTTAAGAAATTGAAGACAATCTCTTTGTCTTTTTCCTCAGCTGGGGAGGCTGAGATAAAAAAGAATGCCTGCTTTAAAAGTCACACATGGCTGTAATTTAAGATTTTTTTTTTTACCTCATTGTCCATAACAGTTGAAAGAAACCTTCAATGAAAGTTTATTAACTAGGCCAATGCCTGAGGCAATAAAGGTTCATTTATTACCAGTTTCTTGGCTGTTTTTCTTCTCCTATTTTTCCGTTAAACTCCTAGCGTAAGATAATACTTCACAAAATTAAACCTTTGACCTTCTGGGGAGTTAAGTCGCCTTTGATTAGATAAAGTAACAATTTATGGTCCAGCGTGAGGTTGCACATGAAATGAATAATGCAACAGGCTGAATGAGAACTGAGAATCTAGTGCTTTTGATAAGATGACTGTTGTTTGAGAAAGAATGTTCTCCCTTAATTGTATTGTAGTGATGCTGTTTGCAGCCCACTACGACTTTAAACTGTTGCTGAAAAGTACAATGCAGCCAAGCAATTATGCGGTGTACATTGTTTTAATTGCACCAAGACAATAATAAATGCAGTTTACAAAACCCTGTTAGGCTGGAAGAGTTAGCAGTTTGTTGGTATTTGAAATGTACTTTATTATTTCGATTTTTACTCTTCCGTGCAAAAGAATAAATCCAGAAAAAAGGAATAAATTCATGGAACATAAGTCCATCAGTTCCCTAAATGGAAAATATTAATGATAAAAAAAATGAAATTTACACTTTTTTTTCAGCATAATTGAACCTACCAGTACTTCTCAGTCAAAAAAATACAGTCTTAATATTAAGTTTCACATACTTTTAATGAAACACATCAAGAGGACATTACTTCTTTCTAAGTCAATGTTTTATTTCTACAAATGTGTTGTTAATTGTGGAGACACATTGCAAGTAAAAAGATTTTGAGGTTTGAAGATTGCTGTGGAAATTTAGCACTCTTGCTTATTTATTTTAAATGCAATACCCAGACCACAAAATTAATATTGCAATTTAGAAGTAGTTACAGGAAAAAGGTCTGATTAGTCTGATGAACAACAGATGGTTTGAGCCTCACATACACTGATTTTCTCCCAGTGCAAGACTAGCAATTTCATTTTAGTTGCACTGGTCTAAACCAGACCACATGGCTGATTTTTTTTCTATGTATTCCTTCTTTAACACTATTAAGGTGTGATTAGTTATTTAACTTTCATATATATATGAAAGTTAAATAACACATATGTATATATACTGAATTATTTAACAAACCTTTTAAAGATTAAAAATTATCTGGATGAGCAGTTTATGCTTAACCACACAAGTAGAGCAGGTAAATACAGCCTGAATGGCCAGACAAGAATTTTACTCAAAAAATTTTTGCAGACAAAAAATTTTTACAGACAAAAATTTACTCAAAATTTTGGCCAAGTAAGAACGTCAGTATGAAATTGGGAATTAAGTGAAGGCGTTAATTATTTTCAAGTCAGTGCCATTGAAGTAAACTATAAGAAAAATGATTAATTACTGATTTTTAATAATAAAAGGTGGTGTTTCAGAATTCAGATGAGATATGGAACTCCTCCCATTAAAAGAAGTGCTTTTGTAGAATGAACTTTCCAGCAAATAATGAAATTACCTGTACCACACTGCTGACAGCTGTAGGTTGTTTTTCTGCCTTTTTCTGTGATGGCAAAGAAAAGGTATCTTGAAAATCTTCTCAAACTCTGTTTTAAGGCAGGTAATATTACTGGAAGGCAGAAACCCTGGATGTGATTTTGTACCCACCAGTAATTTATACACATTTTGAAAATCTCTTGTGATGTATGACAGGTCTCCCAGATGGGTTGCTTTTAAAACAGAATTGTTTTCTGAATATTTTTTTTTGTGTCATTGTTTTCTATTTCATTCATTCATTTCTCAGCATTAGAGACCACACACACTGGGCATATTTCTGGTCTCATTCTCACCCACAAAATTCTGACTTCAGTAGAGTTGCATGGGTGTAAATTAGACTAAAACTTGGCAGGAGAAAGCTTATGATTATATTTGGCAGAGGCAGCAGGCTGCAACTTTATTAACATAATTAACAGCTACAAACACACCCAACAGGCCAAAGTAATCTAGTGACAGAAGAGAGAAGGTCTTTGTAGGAGAGGATCATTCACGCTTTCTTTTTGGTGTTTTGCTTCTTGTTTCTGAGTTCCTCCTAAGGCTTGGAGGGCTTTCAATTGAGCTGTAATTCAAATTCCTACTGCTCCTACAAGACACCTTGAACAGACTTTTGCTGATGAGTCTATGGGAACTGTCAGCCAGACGGAGATTACTTCCGAAGCGTGATGGTTGAATTGAACTTTACTTGGTGCTGTTTTGCTTTTTGAATTAAATTGTTGGACAAGATTAATTGCACGCAGTTAGAAATTTAAATGAATAGCTTTCTAAAGCATTAAAGTTCTAAGTATGTCACACGGGGAAAAAAAGCTTTAAGCTTTAAATGAATAAATGTATTTAATGCGTAAAATGTCTAGGCTAATTTTTTAATTCCTTTACTAACATCTTTTATTGAAAAAACATACTTTATTCATCCATCTTATTTATACTGCTGTGGTAGTGGTAATTTAATATTCCTTCTCTTCGCTAATCTTCTGGTTCAACAGAAGTAAACAATAGCTTTCATAAATTAAAAATACGCTCTCCAGAACATGCTTCTAAAGATAAAAAACAAGGCTGTAAACATTTATGACTGAAACAAACTAGATTGTTCAAATACTGCCATGATGTATCATGTATATCAATATGGCACTGATATCAGTTAGAATGCAAACAAGGTTTTAAATGATGTGCCCCTTCATTTCAGCTGGAGAAGCCGCTTTCCACCATCTGCCTATCAGATGGTTAGGAACCAGGACTGCGTATTAATGCCACATGTTCGATTTTCTTTCCTCTTGTAATGGTGAGATTCATATTGCTAATAGCTGTGCATGAGCACTGTCGATGAAATTTGTGTGACGATGGAGTGATGAGATATTTATAAAGCTGCCTGTCTCGCTGCATAATCAGCAGGAAGAATGCCAGACATAAACAAAATATCAATTTCAGAATATTAATGACAACTACCGTCGACTCGAAGCCAGTGAATATTTTGGCCTGGGTACTTTCGAACTGGTCGAAGAAATATTTGTAAAGAAGAAAAAAAATATTGAAGTGATTTTGGTGTGATCCTTATTTTTTTCGTTACAGATGACTTCTGGTTATCTCATATTTGAAATTAGTGTGGAAAAGGGTGCACCCCACAAGTTTCTTGGGCAGCTGTTGTAAGAGTAAAGTGTTATTAAATAATGTTTAGGTCAAAAGGCTTTTTGAACAACAGATTTTATTACAAATTTCCAAGTATTTACCCAAGTACATACCTGTACCAGGACTTTAAAGTTCATATAGATATATGCATATTGATAAACAGCAGCTTATTCTTCTTTTTAGAATATATTTGGCTGCTTTTGCTAGTGAGGTCCTGAGCTAGAGAGGAAGTTTTGTCTCATACCATACCCCAGTATATGGCAATGCACCAGTGTTATAATAAAATATATATTATTATAACAGGGTTATAATATAAGGTGCTCTAGTAACTGGCTTGGGACCTTCTTTGCCACTTGCTTTGCTACGTCATGACAGGCAAGTGATACCAACAAGGAAAAGAAAAACAGAAACTGTGCTGTAGCTGGAATTGCAGTGAAGAATGGTATTAAACTATAAATCTGAGGATTATTCCTTGTTCACATTTCCCCTCTACTTAACACCTGTCTTTATGTGAGACATGCATTTTGGATTTGTACAGTTTAAATAAACTGCTCTATAGCGAAGTAATAATTACAATTACTTTGTACGAGAGAATGAAAGTAGCAGTTTAATTTCTTCTTGGTTTAAGTTGTTGATTGTCACAAGCATTATCTTGCAGAAAATGTTCTACAGAAGTAATCTGTATTTTAGTCTCCTGGTCCCTAGCCAAAGGTTAGGACTTCCTCTGGAGAGAAACATTATGGCCTTCTTTGGAGAGAAGCACTGAAGCAGAATTTTTTTGCAAATTTTTTAGCAAAACAGAGCTTGGATTTTATCTGTTCTGCAACCAGCTCTCTACCCCAGTGGGGCATAATATTGTGGGCTCAGGGGTCTTGTGTCCAGTGTCTGTTTAATAAGGTATTTATGCTAATAACTTGGAAGCACGAAAACACTGCTGGCCTGGAAGTGCAGTCAGGGCCAAAAGTTTGAGGCCTGCTATTGTATTCATTGGGTATTTTGTATTAATTTGTCCAAAGGATTGTTTTTGAAAGATGCTGGTTTTAGCTTGTCAGAGATGTATATAAAAAAAAAGGAAGTATAGGTTATTGTGCTATTTAATGAACACAGGATGCAACCCAAAGTTCAGAGGTGCACCATCTCTTTTTCTGTAGCCTAATTTAGGGAGCGTAACCAAATCTGTATAATGTATAGCTTCATATCCTTCCTCTCAAGTAAAAATACCACTGGAAGCCATCCATGTTATTGTCAATACCTTAAGATCAGTACATGCCCAATTTGTAACAGTAACAGAGGCTGAAATAAAATTAAACCCTTGTATTTATCCACCTTCTGATTTGCTGCTTGGCTTTTGATGCATCTTCTTCTACCTGAAATAGCAGTTTACTAAATAATATTGATCTATGCAGAATGTAATTATCACATAGTTGGTAATTGTCGTTGCATTGGGAGGTGTCAGCCTGTGAGGAAGATTGTGAGGCTGTAACTGTTCATCTTTATGCACTCATGCAAAAGAAAGAAGGGAAAACAACCTTGAGTTAAGCCACAATATATTCAAAGGCACCTCTTATGCCAACTCATTGCTTTCCTGATGTCCATTCCCCTCCTGCCTTCTCCCCACTGGATTTTGCCTTCTGTCTCTCCCCATCCCCAGCTGAAAACATGGCAAGAGTGAACATCTTCTGTGGTTAAGGTGGCAAAGGAGACACCAAGAGGCCCCTGGAAGCGATAGTGGTGGCAATATTTACCTCAGCAACCTGGGATTATTTGCTTATTTAGTCTCTCCTGTTAAATTGCACTATCCTGGGCCGACTAGAACAGTAATTGTAAATTTATTCCTCTTGAGACCCAGAAGATATTTCACACCTCTCAGAGTAGCTGAAAATCAGACAAGCAGGCACCTTTATGCTAATTACACTGAGTTTTTTCAAGCTTTCTCCATGGTGAGGACAAGAATTTTGATTCAAAAAGATCTCATCTAGTGGCATTGCAGGCTGAGGGATTGAGATTGATAAGTGCATGATATTTACCTGCTTTAATGCCTTCTCTTTAATTTCTTACATCTAATTCTGTTTAATTTCCATCTTTGCCCCATGAATCAGTGAAGTTTTGAAACTGAATTTCCTCTGCTGTCACTCAGGCTGGGGCAAAGGGATTTGGGTAGGTAGCAGCACAGTTTGGGGACCACAAANCTTCTTTTTCACCCACCACCTAAAGCAGCTTTTATTTTTCTGTTCTATTTTTTTTCTAAGTACAGTTATCTACCTCTTCACCTATTCTGAGCCAGATGATTAAGAAACATATTTGAAGCTAAGTTACATTTCTGAAAGCATGTATTTGTAGCTGCAGTTANAATTGCAGTGAAGAATGGTATTAAACTATAAATCTGAGGATTATTCCTTGTTCACATTTCCCCTCTACTTAACACCTGTCTTTATGTGAGACATGCATTTTGGATTTGTACAGTTTAAATAAACTGCTCTATAGCGAAGTAATAATTACAATTACTTTGTACGAGAGAATGAAAGTAGCAGTTTAATTTCTTCTTGGTTTAAGTTGTTGATTGTCACAAGCATTATCTTGCAGAAAATGTTCTACAGAAGTAATCTGTATTTTAGTCTCCTGGTCCCTAGCCAAAGGTTAGGACTTCCTCTGGAGAGAAACATTATGGCCTTCTTTGGAGAGAAGCACTGAAGCAGAATTTTTTTGCAAATTTTTTAGCAAAACAGAGCTTGGATTTTATCTGTTCTGCAACCAGCTCTCTACCCCAGTGGGGCATAATATTGTGGGCTCAGGGGTCTTGTGTCCAGTGTCTGTTTAATAAGGTATTTATGCTAATAACTTGGAAGCACGAAAACACTGCTGGCCTGGAAGTGCAGTCAGGGCCAAAAGTTTGAGGCCTGCTATTGTATTCATTGGGTATTTTGTATTAATTTGTCCAAAGGATTGTTTTTGAAAGATGCTGGTTTTAGCTTGTCAGAGATGTATATAAAAAAAAAGGAAGTATAGGTTATTGTGCTATTTAATGAACACAGGATGCAACCCAAAGTTCAGAGGTGCACCATCTCTTTTTCTGTAGCCTAATTTAGGGAGCGTAACCAAATCTGTATAATGTATAGCTTCATATCCTTCCTCTCAAGTAAAAATACCACTGGAAGCCATCCATGTTATTGTCAATACCTTAAGATCAGTACATGCCCAATTTGTAACAGTAACAGAGGCTGAAATAAAATTAAACCCTTGTATTTATCCACCTTCTGATTTGCTGCTTGGCTTTTGATGCATCTTCTTCTACCTGAAATAGCAGTTTACTAAATAATATTGATCTATGCAGAATGTAATTATCACATAGTTGGTAATTGTCGTTGCATTGGGAGGTGTCAGCCTGTGAGGAAGATTGTGAGGCTGTAACTGTTCATCTTTATGCACTCATGCAAAAGAAAGAAGGGAAAACAACCTTGAGTTAAGCCACAATATATTCAAAGGCACCTCTTATGCCAACTCATTGCTTTCCTGATGTCCATTCCCCTCCTGCCTTCTCCCCACTGGATTTTGCCTTCTGTCTCTCCCCATCCCCAGCTGAAAACATGGCAAGAGTGAACATCTTCTGTGGTTAAGGTGGCAAAGGAGACACCAAGAGGCCCCTGGAAGCGATAGTGGTGGCAATATTTACCTCAGCAACCTGGGATTATTTGCTTATTTAGTCTCTCCTGTTAAATTGCACTATCCTGGGCCGACTAGAACAGTAATTGTAAATTTATTCCTCTTGAGACCCAGAAGATATTTCACACCTCTCAGAGTAGCTGAAAATCAGACAAGCAGGCACCTTTATGCTAATTACACTGAGTTTTTTCAAGCTTTCTCCATGGTGAGGACAAGAATTTTGATTCAAAAAGATCTCATCTAGTGGCATTGCAGGCTGAGGGATTGAGATTGATAAGTGCATGATATTTACCTGCTTTAATGCCTTCTCTTTAATTTCTTACATCTAATTCTGTTTAATTTCCATCTTTGCCCCATGAATCAGTGAAGTTTTGAAACTGAATTTCCTCTGCTGTCACTCAGGCTGGGGCAAAGGGATTTGGGTAGGTAGCAGCACAGTTTGGGGACCACAAACTTCTCCTGCCTCAGGAAAGAGGGCAGAATTGATGCTTGCAACTTTGTCTAAGGCTATATCTAATTATGGTTTGAAGGCATTACTGGACTGTTTCTCTAATTGCTTTTGACAAAGAACAATTTTCTCATTTTTTGTAGAACATTCTTATACGTGGCTGGATGGCAGAAATTTGTTTTGATAGGAAGAGCACTTGGATTGTTTGGAGACTTTGTGATTAAATGGGTTTAATAATTCATTTTCCTACTGATAAAAACTTTAATGGTTTGAAGTTCAGGGAAAGCAAAATAAGTATTTCACCAGTGTTCTATGTTACTAAGATTTCTTCTAAAAACACTTCTTAAATGATCACATTTCCTTGCTATTATGTGTGAAATGAGAAATAAATGTCTGAGTTCTTTCATTTATTACTCACAAATAGAAATTATAGACCTGTTTTGTTTATTTTTTCTGCTTTTTATGTCAAACATCTGAGACTTAATTTTATTTATTTTTTTTCTAAGTACAGTTATCTACCTCTTCACCTATTCTGAGCCAGATGATTAAGAAACATATTTGAAGCTAAGTTACATTTCTGAAAGCATGTATTTGTAGCTGCAGTTAGTTATGATTCTATTACTAAGTTAAGATCTAGGTGGATATATAGGAGTAACTTGAATAGAATGTGAAAAAAAATACTTTAAAAAGTTGATAGCCTCCAAATCTAACAAGATGAGTAATATTCAAGTGTCGTCTATTCATTAATAGCAAGAGTAGAAGAAGAATAACAACCTTAGTCTCTACAATAATGGAATAATGTATATTCAGTTTTGTTCAAACTTTTTTTGCAGGCCNGCAGAAAATGTTCTACAGAAGTAATCTGTATTTTAGTCTCCTGGTCCCTAGCCAAAGGTTAGGACTTCCTCTGGAGAGAAACATTATGGCCTTCTTTGGAGAGAAGCACTGAAGCAGAATTTTTTTGCAAATTTTTTAGCAAAACAGAGCTTGGATTTTATCTGTTCTGCAACCAGCTCTCTACCCCAGTGGGGCATAATATTGTGGGCTCAGGGGTCTTGTGTCCAGTGTCTGTTTAATAAGGTATTTATGCTAATAACTTGGAAGCACGAAAACACTGCTGGCCTGGAAGTGCAGTCAGGGCCAAAAGTTTGAGGCCTGCTATTGTATTCATTGGGTATTTTGTATTAATTTGTCCAAAGGATTGTTTTTGAAAGATGCTGGTTTTAGCTTGTCAGAGATGTATATAAAAAAAAAGGAAGTATAGGTTATTGTGCTATTTAATGAACACAGGATGCAACCCAAAGTTCGGAGGTGCACCATCTCTTTTTCTGTAGCCTAATTTAGGGAGCGTAACCAAATCTGTATAATGTATAGCTTCATATCCTTCCTCTCAAGTAAAAATACCACTGGAAGCCATCCATGTTATTGTCAATACCTTAAGATCAGTACATGCCCAATTTGTAACAGTAACAGAGGCTGAAATAAAATTAAACCCTTGTATTTATCCACCTTCTGATTTGCTGCTTGGCTTTTGATGCATCTTCTTCTACCTGAAATAGCAGTTTACTAAATAATATTGATCTATGCAGAATGTAATTATCACATAGTTGGTAATTGTCGTTGCAGTGGGAGGTGTCAGCCTGTGAGGAAGATTGTGAGGCTGTAACTGTTCATCTTTATGCACTCATGCAAAAGAAAGAAGGGAAAACAACCTTGAGTTAAGCTACAATATATTCAAAGGCACCTCTTATGCCAACTCATTGCTTTCCTGATGTCCATTCCCCTCCTGCCTTCTCCCCACTGGATTTTGCCTTCTGTCTCTCCCCATCCCCAGCTGAAAACATGGCAAGAGTGAACATCTTCTGTGGTTAAGGTGGCAAAGGAGACACCAAGAGGCCCCTGGAAGCGATAGTGGTGGCAATATTTACCTCAGCAACCTGGGATTATTTGCTTATTTAGTCTCTCCTGTTAAATTGCACTATCCTGGGCCGACTAGAACAGTAATTGTAAATTTATTCCTCTTGAGACCCAGAAGATATTTCACACCTCTCAGAGTAGCTGAAAATCAGACAAGCAGGCACCTTTATGCTAATTACACTGAGTTTTTTCAAGCTTTCTCCATGGTGAGGACAAGAATTTTGATTCAAAAAGATCTCATCTAGTGGCATTGCAGGCTGAGGGATTGAGATTGATAAGTGCATGATATTTACCTGCTTTAATGCCTTCTCTTTAATTTCTTACATCTAATTCTGTTTAATTTCCATCTTTGCCCCATGAATCAGTGAAGTTTTGAAACTGAATTTCCTCTGCTGTCACTCAGGCTGGGGCAAAGGGATTTGGGTAGGTAGCAGCACAGTTTGGGGACCACAAACTTCTCCTGCCTCAGGAAAGAGGGCAGAATTGATGCTTGCAACTTTGTCTAAGGCTATATCTAATTATGGTTTGAAGGCATTACTGGACTGTTTCTCTAATTGCTTTTGACAAAGAACAATTTTCTCATTTTTTGTAGAACATTCTTATACGTGGCTGGATGGCAGAAATTTGTTTTGATAGGAAGAGCACTTGGATTGTTTGGAGACTTTGTGATTAAATGGGTTTAATAATTCATTTTCCTACTGATAAAAACTTTAATGGTTTGAAGTTCAGGGAAAGCAAAATAAGTATTTCACCAGTGTTCTATGTTACTAAGATTTCTTCTAAAAACACTTCTTAAATGATCACATTTCCTTGCTATTATGTGTGAAATGAGAAATAAATGTCTGAGTTCTTTCATTTATTACTCACAAATAGAAATTATAGACCTGTTTTGTTTATTTTTTCTGCTTTTTATGTCAAACATCTGAGACTTAATTTTATTTATTTTTTTTCTAAGTACAGTTATCTACCTCTTCACCTATTCTGAGCCAGATGATTAAGAAACATATTTGAAGCTAAGTTACATTTCTGAAAGCATGTATTTGTAGCTGCAGTTAGTTATGATTCTATTACTAAGTTAAGATCTAGGTGGATATATAGGAGTAACTTGAATAGAATGTGAAAAAAAATACTTTAAAAAGTTGATAGCCTCCAAATCTAACAAGATGAGTAATATTCAAGTGTCGTCTATTCATTAATAGCAAGAGTAGAAGAAGAATAACAACCTTAGTCTCTACAATAATGGAATAATGTATATTCAGTTTTGTTCAAACTTTTTTTGCAGGCCTGACAGCAGCAGCTGCAGCAGCAGCAGCTGCCACCAACGCTGCCATAGCAGAAGCAATGAAAGTGAAAAAAATCAAATTGGAAGCTATGTCCAACTATCATGCAAATAATAACCAGCATGGAGCAGACTCTGAAAATGGAGATCTGAATTCAAGTGTTGGTAAGTCTCAGATGCACCATTATTATATTATCATAATGCTGTTTTATCTGATATTTTATTCAAATGGTGATCCTTCTGGACTCTCCTCTGAAGAGCTTGATCTCATGTGAAGAGTTGCATATTTGTTTTCCTTGTCTTCTTTTAGTTTTATTTTGTATCTGACCTTTACACCAGCATTCAGCATTGTTGTTACTATTACAAAAACATTCCTTTGCAGGTGACTTTTGCAGACTCCAGTTAATGTTTTCCATGGGAAGANTCAAATGGTGATCCTTCTGGACTCTCCTCTGAAGAGCTTGATCTCATGTGAAGAGTTGCATATTTGTTTTCCTTGTCTTCTTTTAGTTTTATTTTGTATCTGACCTTTACACCAGCATTCAGCATTGTTGTTACTATTACAAAAACATTCCTTTGCAGGTGACTTTTGCAGACTCCAGTTAATGTTTTCCATGGGAAGAAAAAAGAAAA